>JBBPBX010022433.1:31303-41418 GCA_038048925.1 Garcialebias charrua
AGCCAATATGTTTTAAAGCATTTTTACTTAGTTTGTTTTAAAGTTGCACTTGTGAACAAGGCAATATTTAGTTATATTAAAAAAAGCCTACAACACAGTCAGTGGTATTTGTACACATTTACAGTCCCATTTACACAAAGGCCAATGTCAAATGTATTGCAGTTTGTGTTCAAGTGGAAAATAAAAGGTTATGGCAAACAGCTTAGTTTTTAGATTTGAAAATACATTTTCTTTTTCTGTCAAGAAGTAATACGATCGATCATATGTGGTTTTTACTTTTCCCTGATCTGAACAGTGACAGAGCATGAGTGTTGGGCTTTCTTCAGGCTGGATGATAAACCAGGTATGTGCTCCCCGACCTACAGAAACTATATGAATATGGCAGGATAGCTATTAATTTAGAAATTCTTTAGTATTAATGCAACTTACTACACCAACCAAGTCCTCAATAAAATCAATGTTCATAGCTCTTTTGTGTGTTCTCACCACACTCATTTTTTGCACAAGATTACACAACACCACCACCACAATGCTACCACTGTTTTCTTCCATTTTCTCATCTAAGCAAAATATTATTCTGAATAAAAATAAGATGGCCATACTTTTATAGTAGCAGTTTCATACCCTTCGCCCATCTTTTTGACGACTGTACATATATGTTCTCGCTGTAGCTCGGTGCATTGATAATAAAGTTTATTTTTATTCTGATTCTGACCATGGATATCATGTCAGAAGTAACTTGTTCATGGTTGTTACCTAGACCTAAATCCAGCATGCCAAACCCTGACTGAAATTGGAAAAAAAAAAATAGGGAAATGATCTGAGATGGCAGACTCAGAAATTTCACAGTGAGAAATGGACAGTCCATGAGAAATAATAAGGTCCAGAGTATGTCCAAGATGATGTGTCGGTGCATTTACTGATTGTGTTACATTAAAAGAGGTCAAAAGTTTTAAAAACTCAGAAGGCAGTGAGTCAGTGGGACAACAAACATGAATATTAAAATCTTCACAAATTAAAAAAACTGGTATAGGTGGAAATAATATCAGCAATGAATTCAGAGAATTCTTGAATTAATTCCTTATTATATTTAGGTGGGCATGTGCTGCACAGATTTTATTTTTACACAGAAAAACATGGTATTGGATGGTTTATTATTAAATATGCTGAAAATGACATGCTTTGTAGGCATCAGTTACTTGCCAAATTGGCAACGTATTATTAACATTCTAATAGTAGGCAGATGGAGCAAAAAATATACACAGGACTGTAAACCAAAAGTTAATATCAATGTTCCACCCTCGAGCACTTTGTCATTATATTCGTGTCCTGGGAGGTCACTAAACGCCACGTAACACTTCTTCTATTACACAGCTTTTAACATTTGACCTTACATGTATTAATGCATCTTGATTGACACTAAATCGTAACCTCTGTATAATTGGCTGGGCTTTTACATGTTAAAGTTCAATTAATGTGAAGGAAGAGCAACAAGGTAAAATCTGTTTCTTGTTCAGAGATTAATTTATAATTTTCAGAAGCTTTACAATCACATGCAGAGTAAGGCAGTATATACTGTATAACTGTGTTGCTGTAAATCTAATAAAAATCTCCTTGGGTCATCTGTGTTAAAAAAAAAAAAAATCTCAGAAAAAACATAAATAAGAGTTTTTTTCTAAAATCAAGCCCTTATTTTATTTTATTTTTACCAAAGTTAGTCTTTTTCCTGTCTCTTTTGTTATTTTCTAGGTTAAGAATAGGGTGATTCTAAATTAATTAAATCTTTTGTAACAAGAGCAGAATCACATTATCACAAGGCTCATTCAACTAATAAAAATGGATACCAATTTAGAGGAAGCGCAAACTCGACCCAACAGAAAATCCGAATGATAATGAGCTAGATGACATGCATGGCAGCGTGTCATAATGATCATGTTTTTTTGAACGGGCAAAACACCAATTTTGAGGCTTGCTGCTATAATGTCCTACATTTCAGTTAAATATATTATAACAAGAGCTTCTTTCATTTTGTATAATTGCATCATATAAATGTAGAGGATTGTTTACTATGCCCAACAGATGTTTAGATAATAAGTAAATATCACGCTTCGGTTCCGGTGAGCAAGCAAACCCAGAATGCAGGCAGAACAGGACTCGGAGACGGAGAGTGTAAAATAATAAACACTTTAATAATGAAAACAAAAAGGCTGACACTGCAGCAGCTACTTACAAAATGATGAGGAAGTGTTTCATGGCTCCACCAGACATAGGGAGAAAATGACTATGACCCGACAAATGCAAAGACCTGAATCCACACTTAAATACAGACCAAAGTAATCAACTAAACACTGAACACCTGTTGGACATCTGACAGGGGAGGAGACGCAGGGATGAGAAGGAGCCAACAGGAGGAGACGCAGGGATGAGAAGGAGCCAACAGGAAACATGACAGGAGCAAAGCCTGTCATAACCCCCCCCTCAAGGGTGGCACCCGACACCCCCAAGACAGGCCCCCCCACACAGCAAGGGCGGGCGGAGGGAGGCAACAGGCAGGACGGCGGGCCAACACCATCAGCCAGATCTGGAGGACGTCCAGGAGGTCGCCCATCACCATCAGCCAGATCCGGAGGACGTCCAGGAGGTCGCCCATCACCATAGAGAGGAGGAAACCCCAGTCTCAGGGAGGCCTCCAGGAGATGCGGAGGGCAGAGGAGCCACTGTAGACACGAGGACCCCTGCTGGAGCGGGGACCCCCGAAGAAACGAGGACCACTGCAGTGGAGCCCCCCGGCGAAACGAGGACATCCAGCAGAGCGAGGACCTCCGGTGGTTCGAGGACCTCATGAGTGAAGACCCCCAGAGGAGTGGAGACCACCGGTGAGACGAGGACCCCTGGTCGGGCGTGGACCTCTGATGGAGGAGCGAGGCCCACTGACGGAGGAATGAGGACCTCTGAGACGAAGACCCCCGGTGGAACGAAGACCTTTGACGAGACGAGGGCCTCTGGAGAAGCGAAGACCCCCGACGAAACGAAGACCTTCGATGAGGCATCGTCAGGCGCCAAGACAGGCGATGAGACGCCGTCGGGTGCCGAGAAGTCGATGTTGGGCGCCGAGACGGGCGATAAGACGTTGTTGGAACCCTCTGTGACGTAGTTGGGATCCCCCTCGTTGAGACCCTCTGAGACATTGTTGGGACCCTCCTCGTTGAGACCCTCAGAGACATTGTTGGGACCCACCTCGTTGAGACCCTCAGAGACATCGTTGGGACCCACCTCGTTGGGACCCTCAGAGACGTCAATGGGACCCTCCTCGTTGGGACCCTCAGAGACGTCTTTGGGATCGACGTCGTTGGGACCCTCAGAGACGTCATTGGGACCCTCAGAGACGTCGTTGGGACCCTCAGAGACGTCGTTGGGACCCTCAGAGACGTCGTTGGGACCCTCAGAGACGTCGTTGGGACCCTCTGAGACGTCGTTGGGACCCTCTGAGACGTCGTTGGGACCCTCTGAGACGTCTTCGGGCGATGAAGAGGAGCCAGCAGCCGATGAGGCGTGGTCTGTGGCTGATGGTTCTGTGTCTTCTGCGGCTGCCCCCAGATCTCCAGTGGCAGGGAGGACCTCAGCGGCGAAGACCCCCGACGAGACGAGGACCTCCGGTTGGATGAGAGCCACTGATGGAGGAGCGAGGACCTCAGATGGAACGAGGACCTCCTTGGTGAAGACCTCCAGAGGAGTGAAGACCCCCGGTGAAGCGAGGACCTCCGACGAAGCGCGGACCACTTCGGTGGGGACCTCAGATGAAGTGAGGACCCCAGAAGGAGCAGCGAGGAGCTCTGGAACGAAGACCCCCGATGTGACGAGGACCTCTGATGGAGTGAGGCCTCCAGATGGATGAGTGAGGACCTCAGGACCCAAGACCACCTCTGGACCAGTGTCTGTGGAAACAAAGAGAGAGAGAGACACTGCTTCCGATGGACCTGGTGGGTCAGGAACTGGTGCAAGACCCAGCCTTGGTGCTGGTGTAGGAGCCAGCTTAGGTGCTGAAACAGCAGGAACCAGTCTTGGTGCTGGAACCAGTCTTGGTGCTGGAACAGCAGGAGCCAGTCTTGTTGCTGGCACCAGAGGGGCCAGTCTTGGTGCTGGTACAGGAGCCAGCTTCGGTGCTGAAACAGCAGGAACCAGTCTTGGTGCTGGAATCAGTCTTGGTGCTGGAACAGCAGGAGCCAGTCTTGTTGCTGGCACCGGAGGGGCCAGTCTTGGTGCTGGTACAGGAACCAGTCTGGGAGCAGGCACAGGAGGCACCAGCCTAGGTGCTGAAACTGTGTCCAGCCTTGGAGCTGCTGGGGCCAGAGCCGGACCTAGTGCAGCTGATGCTGAACTCGGCTGTGAGGCAGATGGTGAGTTGAGAGGATCCTCAAGCTGAGCAGCTGGAGTGAAGCCAGGCTGAGAAGCTGCTGCTGAGCTGACAGGCGAAACTCCTGCTGAGCTAACAGGCGAGACGGATGCTGCTGAGCTAACAGGCGAGACTGCTGCTGCTGAGCTAACAGGCGAGACTGCTGCTGCTGAGCTAACAGGCGAGACTGCTGCTGCTGAGCTGACAGGCGAGACTGCTGCTGCTGAGCTAACAGGCGAGACTGCTGCTGCCGAGCTGTCAGACGAAACTGTTGCTTCTGCTGAGCTGACAGGTGAAACTGCTGCTGTTACTGAACTGACAGATGAAACTGCTGCTGTTACTGAGCTGACAGGTGAAACTGCTGCTGTTACTGAGCTGACAGGTGAAACTGCTGCTGCTGAACTGACAGGTGAAACTGCTGCTGTTACTGAGCTGACAGGTGAAACTGCTGCTGTTACTGAGCTGACAGGTGAAACTGCTGCTGCTGAACTGACAGGTGAAACTGCTGCTGTTACTGAGCTGACAGATGAAACTGCTGCTGTTATCTGAGCTGACAGGTGAAACTGCTGCTGCTGAACTGACAGGTGAAACTGCTGCTGTTACTGAGCTGACAGGTGAAACTGCTGTTGTTACTGAGCTGACAGGTGAAACTGCTGCTGCTGAACTGACAGTTGACATGCTCAGATGTTCAGCTGCTGTTAAACTCAGACGTTCAGCTTCTGGAGGGCTCAGAGGAGAATTTGATGAAGATGGGAAGCTGTGATCAGCAGGTGGTGAGTTGGGAGGTGGACCTGGCTGTATGCGAGCGAGTAGCAGTGAGCGTATCACACAGCGCTCCCTCCACGCCCGCTCGAACAGCTGCCACGCCTCCGGTGAGTCTTCGTTGTCAGCTCCCGAGTATGAGGAAATTATTTCCTCTGCTGCAACGAATCTGTCCCACAGATCACTGGAGCCGCAGACGTCCTGTCCCCTCACGGCAGGTGCGCAGGGGCGCGTGACGTCCACGCACCCAGCAACAGGAGCGCATGGGTTGACACATGCCCTCCCCCTTGAAGACTTCCCCGGCTTTTCTGACAGCCGGCGAGGAGAGTTTGACGGTGGGCGGGACTGGAACCCGGAAGTGTCCACTCGTTCAGTCCCGTGGTGACGTGGACCGAGAGCCGGTACCGGATCTGCCCAAAAACCATCGGGTTCCGAGTCCTCGTCGTCCGAGTTGGACCACATTGAACCGAGAGTTGGGACGTAAGAGGGAGACGGCGAAAAAGCTGCGCTGCCGCCTCTGAGCCTCCTCCGTTCTTCCTCTTCGACAAGAAGCGGGGATGAGAGGAACTCCGTTTCAGGGCTGTGATCCCTCCTGACGTTTTCTGTTCGGAATCCGAACATGCGGATGGCTGTCGGCACGTCCTGACCTGGGGCCGCGTCCGGCAGCCGACGAGCGGGTTTGCTGTTCCGCCTGCGGGGCTTGCGTCGGTTAGGTCGGGTCATAATATCACGCTTCGGTTTCGGTGAGCAAGCAAACCCAGAATGCAGGCAGAACAGGATTAGGAGACGGAGAGTGTAAAATAATAAACACTTTAATAATGAAAACAAAAAGGCTGACACTGCAGCAGCTACTTACAAAATGATGAGCAAGTGTTTCATGGCTCCACCAGACAGACATAGGGAGAAAATGACTATGACCCGACAAATGCAAAGACCTGAATCCACACTTAAATACAGACCAAAGTAATCAACTAAACACTGAACACCTGTTGGACATCTGACAGGGGAGGAGACGCAGGGATGAGAAGGAGCCAACAGGAGGAGACGCAGGGATGAGAAGGAGCCAACAGGAAACATGACAGGAGCAAAGCCTGTCAGTAATTTAAAATAATTATCCAAACATCACATTTTTCATTGGGAAAGACGGTAAAATAAATAGAAAATTGTAAAAACTGTAAATATAATGACAATAATTATTCTATTTTTAACACCTAAATCTCATGCAGAATTGTGCTTTCAAGATAGTCAACAGGTTAAAAAAAGTTTTAAAAAAAAGATAGAATATTGCTCACTTACAGTTGTCAAGCAGAAAAATATTACAATTATTGGATTTACTATTGCTAGAATGACAAGAGTTTATGCGTTTGAGTACTGCCTTAACTGTTTAATCATTTTAGAATAATCAGGTATTTGATTTGTTTGTAACAGTTTGTGCAGACTTGGTGTTTGGGGAAAAAAAAGGTTTTCAAATAAAAAACTGAGCTCTTAAAATTCATGCTTAAAATATCTGAAACTTTCAATTTTATTTACAATTTATAACTTTTTTTCTCATTGGTAAAATTTATCTTGATTCTGTCAACCTTCCCCTTTGATCACAGACTGATCAAATTAAATGGTAATGGTAAATGGAGCTTACTTATGTAGCACCTTCCAGCCCCCAATGATGGGCCCTAAAGCGCTTCACAGTATCAGCCATCCACCCATTCATACACACATTCATAGCAGTAGTCTGCCATGCAAGGTGCCAGCCAGTCCTACCGGGAGCAACTCAGGGTTAAGTGTCTTGCTCAGGGACACAATGACACATGGTGTGGGAACGCGGGATTCAAACCACCAACCTTCCTATCGGGGGTCGGCTGCCACTACCACTGTGCCACAGCAATTAGTTCTTAAGTTGAAATCATGAACAATTTTACAGAAACAACAACAACAAGAAAAAACGTAGCCACAAAACTTGAGTTGTGCAATCACTAATTAAACAGTAAAATTAGGGATGACTCATTTTTGCTCTATTTTTAATGAGAAAATGTATTGTGGTCACAATTTGTTTTATTTTTTAGTTAATATTTATTACTTTTTTTTACACAACTGGTAGCAAAGGTATTTCAGTTCACTAAATTCTGGATACTCCATGCATCAGTCCACCACCAAATGGCATGCACCGCAGAATAGTACTGACGGGAGCTCCGCTTCAACTCGACCTTTTTCTGTTTTTGTTTTAGCCTTTTTTCGTGCCTACACTGCATATCCATAGTGACCATTACCCATTTGTGGAGTTTTCTCTGTCACTGCCTTGCCATCGTGCCATCGTGGTTCAGTCCTTCCAACCACAGGCTCAGGCCTCAGTGGCGGCTCGTGACATTTTCACCAGGGGGGGCTATACAGGGAATCCTCGAGTTACGTCAGGGATCCGGACCTACGAGTGTGACTTAGGTCGATTCTGCCGTATCTCGCGGACCAAAAACACGTGCCTGTCGTAGGTCCGCATTTCTGACGTAGGTCGCGGCTATACCGTTAACGGAGCGACGCACACACATTTAACGGCATGAGACTGAACAAGCGGACATCCTGTGCCATAAACATGCACAGAACTTTATTTACAAACACTTACATAACACATTATACCACACATTCATCCATAAACACACAAAACCAGTACAGCATGTACTGTACAGGTACAGTACTGTAATGTTTTTTCCAGCACAGACAAAGCATACAAAATACTGTACAGTACAAATCTCTTCCTGAACAGTTCTCAGCCATAATCTGCAAATGAGTTCAACCATGAAACATGAACACTTCTCTTTGAGCAGGAGCTGTTAACATCAAAATCCAGCAAATCAGCAGGAACTCCCATCCATTCATCCATCCATCCATCCATCCATCCAGCAGCAGCAGCAGCACCAGCTTATTGACATGAATCAGCACCAAATCAGCTGAAAATCACATCCATGCAACCATCATGTTTTTGAAACCAGTGCAGTCCATGTGGTGTTTGTGTTTGTGTGCAGTCCATGTGCATGAAAAAGTCCATGAACTCTAAAAAAAGCTAGAAGCAGCAGAAAAAGGAAACAAGGAAACAAAATGTCCTTACTTTGACTGAAGTGTAGGTAGACACTGATGTTTTTCTCAAGTTCAAACCTGGATCAGATGGAACTGCTTAGCCAGTGCTCAACCATGAATGATGGGAGCATTTTAGGCCAGGTGTGGGCTCAGTGGTGTGGTCCTGATGTGAGCAGTTCTGTCCATCAGAACAGGTGTTTTTTTGTTTGTTTTTGCAGCAGTCATACATGCAGAAGGTGTTGACACAGGTGATGGATGGAGGCAGATGGAAGGACACCAGAGACAGGCAGGACTGATGTCCTGGACGACAGAGGCAGGACAGAGTGGACACACGTCCATCCATGAGGAAAGTCCACGATGTGAGCTGTGAAGAAATAACAACAACACAAAAGTGAAAGACTATTATTGAAAGACTATTGAAAGACTGTTCAGTACAGCAGGACAGATTCTCTCTCCCTAAAGAGCCAGACATGGACTCAAAAACTTTGAAAACCAACTTCTTCTGAACTTGAACAAGAAATTCTTGCTGCAATATTAAAATGTGTCAGTTCATGGGATGTTAGGAGACAAGAGATTTCTCCAAATGTCTCGACACTCAGGTCCAAGTTTTGAAAATGTTGTCAGGAAGTTAAAGTATTGTTCATTGTTGATCCATTACAAGATTGACTAGACAATATTTTAACTAGAGTTGATGACAAACGAGTTGAAGTGATCTATTCCTTTGTTAGTTGTGTCTAATGCTCCTTTTTTCAAACAGACAACTTTTACTTAAATGTGTTTACTGCAGTTAAAATGACACATTGGTTTTATTTTGTGTTAAATAAAAACTTTCAAAGGTATAATCATTCCTCTTTCTTATTTTGCTTAATGGTATTTAACTCATCACTGAAATTCTGACACACAGAATCAAAAGTCCAAGTGTGAACTGTGTCACAGAGTAAACACAATAAAAACATGCATTATCTGCAGCATTGTTCATTAAAATGGCTCAACACTATTAATGTATTACAGAAAATATGCATACAGTACGCACACTTAATGGTATTGTAGACCATTGCATTAGTTAATACATTCAGCAAGTACTTTTACTTTAATACTTTAAGTATTTTTAAAAGCAAGTACTTATTTACTTTTACTTAAGTAAAAATATTAATATGGTACTTCTACTTTTACTAGAGTAAATTTTTGTCTGTTTATTTGTACTTTTACTTAAGTACAGTGTTTGAGTACTTTCTCCACCACTGGTATTATTACAGTATTTGGGTACCGTAGTATGTGGGTTGTGCGGTGGCGACCAATTCCACTTCTCAGAAACATCCAGGCTGCATCACCTCCTGCCATGTCCTCCTGTACAGTGGAAGAAAAATGTTTAAGGGCTGCTACAAACAGGTTCATAAAACCATCTTTGTTGGTAAATGCAAATGCTTATTGTCAATTACCATGTGACGTGTGCTGCTGACCACTTGACCAGGTCACCCTTGTAAAAGAGATCTCCATCTCAACGGACTCTACCTGGAAAAATAAAGGTGATTGATTGATATAGCAGACATCTGGTGAATATAAAAGTTTATATTGTCTGATATTTAACAGGTTTGACTTCAGCTCAACTTTTGTACACAAGCTTGAGTTAAAAACATGAACATCTGATAATCATAACATTAACACATGAACATCTGATATTCATAATATTAACACAACACATGAACATCTGATAATCATAACATTAACACACAACAACTGACAATCATTATATTAACACACGAACATCTGATAATCAAAATATTAATACATAAACACCTGATAGTCATAATATTAAACACATAACGTTTAGAAAACACTTTTGTAACATCTAGTTGAGAGCCATATCAGTCAGGAATAGTAATAAGCATTAGATAAA
>JBBPBX010022434.1:22938-41417 GCA_038048925.1 Garcialebias charrua
ACAAATTTCTAGTATTCAGTCCCTCCGCAACAGGACATGCTGGTTTGTGATTTCTTGCTTAAACTGGGTAAAAACGAGCACTTTTTAAACTGTTCTGGAACTTTATTATTGGTTACCTTTACTGTTTGTTTTCAGAAGTGTCCGGCCAACGAGATGGAGCCACTCCTCCCCAGGACACGCCTCCTCGGGAGGTCCCTCCCACCGGCTGGGCGGCGCTCGGCCTCACCTACAAGGTTCAGTGGCCGCTGCACATCCTCTTCACTCCTGCTGTCCTGGAGAAGTGTGTAGCACTTGAACTCATCATGTCTCATCTGGAGCGTGCTTCATGACCATCCTCACCTCCTGTCTGCTCCTCCTCGTGTGGCATTCAGGTACAACGTGGTGTTCAGGTACCTGCTGAGCGTGCGGCAGGTGCAGTCACAGCTGCAGCACTGCTGGGCTCTGCAGATGCAGAGGAAGCGCCTGAAGTCCAGCCAGACGGACGCGGTGAAGTGGAGACTCCGGAACCACATGGCGTTCCTGATCGACAACCTGCAGTACTACTTACAGGTACCAGAACCAGGCCGAGACCTTTACTGCACGCACATACAGGTAGTCCTCGACTTACGACGCCCCCAACTTACGACGTTTCGGACTTACAAATGTGTATCACATTAAAAAAAAATGTTTTAATATTTTTAATAAATAAATAAATGTACAGTACTGTACAGTCACCAAGCACTTAGCCTATCCTAACACAGTTTTTAAAGACGGAGTGAGTTGAATTGTCTCCCTCCTCCCTAGCAGGCTCCCTTTATGTGAAAGGGAGACAATTCAACTCATTCCTTCATCTTTAAAAACTGTGTTAAAAACTGTGTTAGGATAGGCTAAGTGCTTGGTGACTGTACAGAACTGTACATCTATTTATTTATAAAAAAATAAAATAAGTTTTTTGTATGTGATCCTACTTACGAATTTTCGACTTACGAATGGCCCGTAGGTACGTAGCCTGGTTAAAACCAGACCCTTGTCCTTCACTTTGCTTTGTACTAGGGTCTGGGACTTCTCCCATAGACAACGATTTCTCCGGTAGATTTTTGACCGGACCAATCAGAGAACAGAAGGCAGAGTTTTGTTAGTTTAGCCTGGCGAGGTCCAGGCTATCAGATAAATAGCTCAGAAACCACTCGGTGGATATTTTTTCTGCTACCAGTGTGTAATTATATGGCTCTAATTTACTGACTGTTGGCCTAGATGAAACATTTGAGATAAAATTCGATTTTTTATCATTTATTTTCGTAGCGCACCCGAGGCTGTTTGGAAAATGTCAAACCGAAACTATTTAAATCCAGCAGATTTGACCATTTCGTGAATTGATTTACCCCAAAATTACACCACACGCGGATCCGCCCCGCTCCGGTCCGCAGGTCGCAGCTGAGCGAGTCCAATTTCCACTGCCTCCGCTCCGCTCAGGTCCGCCTGGATGCGCCGCTCCGAGACACGTGCGAGATCGCGCGATAAATCAAGTGATAAATAAGTAAGTCAGAACAAAACAATTCATTTGGTGGAAGAAGGAGAACAACTGTAGAGAGACTGCTGCCTTGATCTTCTCTCGTAAATGAGCTACATGGTTTGAGCAACAGGAAGTGATGTTTACATTTCAGAATAAAATACTTTTTTATTTATTTATTTCTTGTATTGCGTTTGTAGGCGTAGTCATAGTCATAAATATAATAGTTTAGTCATAGAATAGTCATAAATGATAGTTTGACAGCATTTTTGTACAAATAAATCCGTATAGAGCTAGGATTAGTCCGCCCGTGGTGATTTTATTTTGTAAATACGGAAGTTGTGCTCGTTCCTTTTCCTGTTGGTGCGACGTAATCTTCAAAAGTTGACTCCGGCACAGCTCCGGCGTCCGGCAGAAATAGAAAAATTTCTAATTTTGACGGACTGCCGTCCGCTCTCCGCAGCTCACCGCCGCCGTGCGGAGCCAGTGTAAACTCTGTCATTGATTATAATGGGTGCGTATTTGCTGCGGAGGTCGGACCGGAGCGGGGCGGAACCGCAACGCGTGTGGTGTAATTTTGGGGTTAGGAACTGTTAAGCTCAGGAACACTTCTGATATAACGTCAGCTAAGAAATATATTTTTTCTCAGCAAAGAAACAATAGTTTTTACCTTGTTTTCATGAAAATTCCTTTGTGGCGGCAGCCATTTTAACTGACGACGTTAGTTGACGTCGTTCAAAACTCCGCCTTCTGTTCTCTGATTGGTCCGGTCAAAAATCTACCGGAGAAATCGTTGTCTATGGGAGAAGTCCCAGACCCTAGTACAAAGCGAAGTGAAGGACAAGGGTCTGGTTTTAACCAGGCTAGTAGGTACGGAACTCGCTCGTAAGTCGGGGACTACCTGTACACAACCCATTAACTTCTGGAGGCAACCAGATTCAAGATGCTCATCAACCTGTTGACCCCGGGGAGGACGGGTTGTACAGTGTCTGTGACCCGTTTGTCTTCCCGTGCGTCTCCAGGTGGACGTCCTGGAGTCTCAGTTCTCTCAGCTGCTCCAACAGATCAACTCCACCAGAGACTTTGAGAGCATCCGACTGGCCCACGACCACTTCCTGAGCAACCTGCTGGCCCAGTCCTTCATCCTCCTGAAGCCGGTAGGCCTCGCCCAGACAGCTGACCGTTTCCATCGTCAGACCCCAAACCTCGTGTCCTCATCATGTCCTTACTGTGTCCTCATCGTGTCCTCATGTTCTCACTGTGTCCTCAGGTGTTCCACTGCCTGAACGAGATCCTCGAGCTGTGTCAGAGCTTCTGTTCTCTGGTCAGTCAGAACGTGGCGTCGCTGGATGAAAGAGGAACCAGTCAGCTGGACCTGCTGGTGATTGTACGTAGGGCTGGGCCATATCATATCGTTCCCGGTTATACCGGTATAAAAAGCTTGCCCGGGCAAAAAAGTTATATCATGATATGCTCATTTCATGACGTAACATGTCGGGGCGCCCCGCCCCCTTAACATCCGAGCGCTTCAACAGACCAAACCGAGCTGCGCACCTCCCTCCACCTGTCGGTACTGGGGTAACGCTAGCTAAAATGCTAAAAACAAACCATGCGTCTCAGCTGTCTCTCCCCCTGCTTAAACTGCACAGGTACAGAGAGCTCATCCCCTCCCCCCGCCCTGCGCTGAGCGTCTTCGTCTCTCCCTCGCTCTAAAACTGTCTGTACACACGCATGGCTCGTTCCAGAGGCAGGTTACAGATTTTATGATTCATTTTTATTTAGTTGTTAGTTGTTTTAGGAAACTACACCTGCACTTTAGTTTTTGTGGTAGATTTTGTTCTATATTTTGTGCAGACTTTTTCAATCTAAACA
Organism: Garcialebias charrua; assembly: GCA_038048925.1. Taxonomy (NCBI): domain Eukaryota; kingdom Metazoa; phylum Chordata; class Actinopteri; order Cyprinodontiformes; family Rivulidae; genus Garcialebias; species Garcialebias charrua. The sequence goes on from JBBPBX010022434.1 coordinate 26,300, forward strand.
ACAGATACCCTGATGCTGCTCAATAATCCAGGTAGAAAAATCTAAAAAAGCTAAGTCTGGTCCTCTGGACTTTGCTTTGTTTTGTTTTTTTGAATGTCCAGAGGACCAGACTTAGCTTTTTTAGATAAATAACAGATCATTTTTATTTTTTTATTTTTATACTTGGAGACTGAATACTTTACTAAATAAAGTAATTTCAGTAAAATTACCCCTTGTTGTTTAAAAAAAAAAATTATAATACTGCAAAGCAACATGTAGTTAATTTTGTCAAATAAATTATTTTTATTTTTTGGTTATATCATGATGCTCTGAAATATCACAATATAATTTTTGAGCCATATCGCCCACCCCTAAATGTACGTGACCGAGTGCTGTATTAGTCCAACAGTTTGTTCTGGAGCTAACACGCAGACGTTTCAGGGCTTCAGGCGTCAGTCGTCGCTGCTGTTCAAAATCTTCTCGAGTGTGAGGAACCATCAGATCAACTCCGACCTCGCTCAGCTGCTGCTGCGTTTGGACTACAACAAATACTACACACAGGCTGGAGGCACGCTGGGCGGGTAGGACCCACACACACTCGCACAGCGTCACCTTCACACACATCAACTCTTATTAACGGAGTCAAGTGTGTTTTTTCTTCTCAGCGTCTAGGAGAGCACCACGGGTTCAGACCGGTTCATCAGAAGAAGCTCCAGTTCAACATCCTGCACCTCAAAGCTTCCTAAAGTACTAACAGCACCTAAAATAACTGAATCCCACTGAGATCATTCGCCTCATATCAATCCTGTGAAAAATTAAATATAAAACTTTTAGTAAATCACCGCACTAGACACGTTTGAACTGTTTTATAAAGTTAAAGCAGTCATTTTAGTTTTTGTTATTTAGATACAAGAACTCTTGTTATTTTTTCTGGAGTGGCATTTTGTGAATAATTCTCTCAACTCCAGGAATTTATAAACGACTTCAGTTCAGAGTTTAATTCTGACTGAACCGATGAGCCAATGGCTGGTCTGAGCTCTGTGCTCCACACAGAGGGCTGTGGTAGCTCTGGTTGCATCAGGAAGGGCATGGATGTGGGCACCTCGTTTATTTTTTAAGTTTTCGTGCTCACATCATGGACAGACAGTTCTTCTCAGTCTCTACTTCTGAGACGAGGGACATTAACAGCACAACTGACGATGTAAAAGTTGATAAATGATGATGTAATGGCAGCGATCCACTCTGGGCCTTGCTCTGCTCAGGCCTGTTGTTCGCTTGACAAAAATAATAGTTTTTGATCTGAAACAGTCCAAAACATCTGAAAAGACCTCAGACTGTTGTTAAAGGTCCTCCAGGATTCTTCTGGACTTCTGTCTCTTACTTCAAGTCAAACTGAATATTCAATAACTTTTTTTTTTTAAAATCAGAACTTGTTTCTCTTTCAAGTAAAATCTGTTTAAAAAATAGCAACGTTCCTCTGGAGGGAGCAAAATTAAGCAGAATATGAAGAATCTGTGTTTTGAAATAAATGTTACAAACTGAAATGTTTAGTAAAAGTTAAAAGTTGTGATGGAGTGGTTTCCTGTTTGTTTCGAATCCAATTCAAAATTCTCATGTATGTCTACAAATCGCTGAACAGTCTCGCCCCCGCCTATCTCTCGGATCTGATACACCCATATGTCCCTCCACGTGCTTTGAGGTCAGAGGATCAGGTACTCTTAATAGTTCCAGAAACTCGCCTTAAGCGCAGGGGTGACAGGGCGTTCTCTGTAGCAGGCCCAAGACTCTGGAACGAGTTACCGCTGCTCATCAAACAGGCCCCCTCCCTCTCGGTTTTCAAATCCCGGTTAAAAACTCACTACTACTCCATCGCTTTCAATGCCAGCTGATTTGTATTGGATCGTTTTATTTATGATCTGCAATGTTTTTATGTTTTTCGTGTTGTACTTCATTGTCTGTGTTGCCTGTTACGTGTTTGTTTGTTCAGCACTTTGGTGTGGACTTGTTCCTGTTGAAAGTGCTTTATAAATAAAATGGTATGGTAATGGTATGGTTTCTCTCTTTGGTACAAAGTGTAAATATGTGAACTGCTTCCTGCAGAGTGAATCAAGCTGAAGGCGTTGAAATGAAACGCGTCACAGTTTATTGTTCCATAAAAACACAGGGTATATACAGCAGAGCATGCAGCACATCAAACCACGGAGCTCGGCACGTGGAACGTGTTGGACGGGATTACGAGGAAGAAGACGAGTCGTGGTGGTACTGAGGCCTGCTGACGAAGTCCAGGCGCCTGCCACAGATCACGCTCTGAAGGAGCCACTCAGGAGACACCAGCGGGACTTCCTGTGACATCACGTTCTTCTCCAGCTGTGGGGGACAGGCGTGGTCTGTCACCACCACGTCGTACTTCCCAGAAGGAATGTCTGCACAGGAAGAAGAACCAGTTAAAACGTTTTCAGAGGGGGGTTGGTGAGTTTTCAAAGGTCGTCTTGTACCAGGGCTGTCCTTGTCTGCCTGGAAGTGTCTGACAGAAGAAGCTCCGCCCATAGTCATCAGCTGGGCCCAGAGCTCGGCTGGCTTCTCGAACACCAGGAGGACACGCAGCGCCTTGAAGGGGCTGGAGCGGGGGTGCCTGAAAGAGGAAACCAGTGAAAGCTTCCAGTCTTCAGATCAAATAAAAAGACGTAGGGTCTTCTCACCACTCCATGATGGTGTCGTCCGGGCCCACGCCGGCTGGCAGCAGGTAGTTCCTGTAGTTCAGCAGCTTGCCCTCTTTGCAGCAGTCTCGCACCCAAATATGAGACACGCACGGCACGCCGCTGGCCAGACACAGCAGGTACTTCTTGCTACGGCAGTGCTGGTCTGCAATCAGCAGGCTCTGGTAGGCTGCAGCGCACTGAAGGACGAAACAGGACAAATGGTGTGAACAAAGCCAGTGTTCCCACTAAAACAGTGTCTTTACAAGAACGTCTTTCACAGTCAGGGAATGAGGAAAACCTTTGGATAATACAACCTCGTGGTTTTAGTAGAGCTGAGTGAACGTGACATTCAAAACGTACAACAAGCCGATGTCCCTGTCGCTGAGGGATCTGCACAGTGAAAGTTTGTAGTTTACAAGATGAGTATTTTTCTGGACTGGAACTGAATGGGATTAGCCTGGTTAAAACCAGACCCTTGTCCTTCACTTCGCTTCGAACTAGGGTCTGGACTTTCTCCATAGAGAACCGATTCTTGCTGGAAGCGTGGCCTCTGCTGAGGAACAAAACCATTGGATCTTAGAAAAATTTTGAACAGGGAAAGCATTCTGCTCCCTCCCCCTCAGACCCATATATGGCTGCTCCCCGTGGTCTGGTGAACTTGAGATCATCATCAGCTCCGCCTCCTGCTGCGCCTCTCGCTGCAGCTGCATATTCTGTGTTTATATGTTAATAAAACGTTCTAAAAAATAAAATAAAACCATGGAGCTCTGGTCCAGAAGACCAGAAAATCTGCAGGGACTCAGGCAGCAACGTAAAACCCGAGTTTAATTCTCTCGTGACAACCTGAGGCATTTCCTCATCACCCCAAAATTACACTACATACGGTCCGCTCCGCTCCGCAGGTCGCAGCTGAGCGTCTCAAACTCCAATTTCCACTTCCTCAGCTCAGGTCCGCCTGCATGCGCCGCTCCTAGACGCATGCGCGGGATTTGCGGGATCGCGCGATAAATCAAGTGATAAATAAGTAAGTCAGAACAAAACAATTCATTCGGTGGAAGAAGGAGAACAACAGTAGAGACTGCTGCCTTGATCTTCTCTCGTAAATGAGCGACAGGACATGGTTTGAGCAACAGGAAGTGATGTATTACATTTCAGAATAAAATACTTTATTTATTTCTTGTATTGCGTTTGTAGGCGTAGTCATAAATGATAGTTTGAAAGCATTTTTGTACAAATAAATCCGTATAGAGCTAGGATTAAGTCCGCCCGTGGTGATTTTATTTTGTAAATACGGAAGTTGTGCTCGTTCCTTTTCCTGTTGGTGCGACGTAATCTTCAAAAGTTGAGCTCCGGCGTCCGGCAGAAATAGAAAAATGTCTAATTTTGACGGACTGCCGTCCACTCGCCGCCGCCGTGCGGAGCCAGTGTAAATTCTGTCATTGATTATAATGGGTGCGTATTTGCTGCGGAGGTCGGACCGGAGCGGGGCGGAGCCGGAACGCGTGTGGTGTAATTTTGGCGTCATTGCACTCAGCGGAGAGAGAGGAGGAGGAGGGAGCGATCACTTGACTTTTGGCAAAAAAAACAAAAGAAAACTTCAGATAAGGGATTAAGAAGGGGAATTTAATACATTTGTGTCATATAAAACAGTCCTGCATCGCTTTGAATGAGAACATGCGGCTGCTCGCTGGCGCGCTGGGACAGGTGGGGGCGTGGGTTAGGGGCCAAAAACGCCGCCCCTTCTGTTCTCTGATTGGTCCGGTCAAAAATCTACCGGAGAAATCGTTGTCTATGGGAGAAGTCCCAGACCCAGCAGTGAAGGGAAAATAGAATTGAGCGGAGCTGCGTAGGAATGGCGAGGGCCAGGCTAGAATGGGATGCAAGTAAACCTAAATGTTTTTGTTGCAAGACATTCAAGTGGGTTGGAGTTAGAAGAACAGAGGTGGTGGTTGTGTTTTTTTTGTCTGAGGCAGAACAGAGTGACGGATCCTGGTGAGTGGAGGGAGCAACTTTATCCACCACCAGGTGCAATGGTGGAGCCAGGGGGTGGCTATTGGTGGCCTTGACCACCAAAGATTATTCTTCAGTGCCACAATCACTGGAGGAAACTACACTGCTCAAAAAAATAAAGGGAACACCTAAACAAAACAATGTAACTCCAAATCAGTCACACCTTTGTGGAATCAATGTCACCAGTTAGGTAGTAACAAAAGTTACGAATGTAACTACGGTTCTATGAATCCCGGATGACCGCCAGAGGGCGGTGCTGAAAGCACCGAATATTCCCTTCATGCATGCGCTGTTCGAGTAATTATATCAACAACGTCACACAGGTGTGACCGGATAAGCAATCAAGAGGCTATTTAGCCTAGCGCTATCTGTTAATCCAGTCCTACAGAATCTTCTCGCGTAAAGCAAGGATTCTGAGTGAAAAAGCTCTGGCGGTCATCCGGGATTCATAGAACCGTAGTTACATTCGTAACTTTCGTTCTATTTCATCCCTCCTGACCGCCAGAGGGCGGTGCTGAAAGCACTGAATGACTAGTATCACCGATGTCACAAGGAATCCTGAGCACCTACTTCACTGAGGAAGCCCAAAGGACCCTTGCAGAAGAATCTGGCCATGGGGATGAGGGCTAACCACGTTAGCTCTGTAGAAGCTAGCAAACGTGCTTGGGGAAGCCCATGATGCAATAGCACATAGTGCTTCCAGTGAGACCCCTCTGAGGGCAGCCCAGGAAGCGGAAACGCTCCTGGTAGAGTGTGCCTTCACGCCGACTGGCAGGGAAAGGTGTCTTGCTACATAGGCGTGGCAGATTACATCCACAATCCAGTGGGAAAGGCGCTGCTCGGAAGAGGATAGCCCAGTCTAGGACCCCCGTAACACACAAACAGCTGGTCTGAGTACCGTATAGCGGTAGTAGCTGCAACGTATTTCTCAACACTCATTCATTCAGCAACACCATGGTTTGGGAGAGGGGCGAAGCCACCGTAGCCCAATGAAAATACCTTAATAAAGGTGAAACCGTCGCGTCCCACGGAGGGTGAACACACTGCTCCGGCCAAGAGGCAGTCGGGCCTCCAGCGACGTGAGAAAGAAAATCCAAAGGCCTGTAGTCTTGGATCGAACGCGCGCGAGAAGAAAAAAGGACTGGATTAACGGCTAACGCTAGGCTAAATAGCCTCTTGATTGCTTATCCGATCACACCAGTGTGACGTCGTTGATATAATTACTCGAACAGCGCATGCGCTAAGGGAATATTCAGTGCTTTCAGCACCGTCCTCTGGCGGTCAGGTGGGATGAAATGGAACACTTATTGCGAATCAGTTTCAACTGCTGCTGTGCAAGTGGAAAACACAACAGGTGGAATGAGAGGCAATTAGCAAGACAATCTCTATAAAAGAGTGATTCACAGGTCATTTCTTTGTTCTCGTCCTTTCTGGTTGAACTTTTAGTCACTTTTTCATTTTGTTAGTGCTCTCATGCATAGAAGCATCATGAGGCGTTTTTTACAGCCCACTGAAGTTGCTCAAGTAGTGCAGCTAATCCAAGATGGAACATCAGTGTGAGCGGTGGCAAGAAGATTTGATGCGTCTCTCAGCACAGTGTCCAGAGCATGGAATAGGTTCCAGGAGACAGGCCAGTACAGGAGGAGACATGGAGGGGGCTGTTGGAGGGCTACAACCCAGCAGTAGGACCACTACCTCGTCCTTTGTGCAAGGAGGAGCAAGAGGTCCACTGCTAGGGCCCTACAAAATGACCTCCAGTAGGCCACTAATGTGCATGTTTCCACTCAAGCTGTCAGAAATAGACTCCATGAGGGTGGTATGATGGCTCGACGACCACATATAGGGCCTGTGCTTACAGCCCAACACTGTGCAGGATGATTGGTGTTTGCTAGGGAACACCAAAATTGGCAGATTCGCCATTGACGCCCTGTGCTCTTCACGGATGAAAGCAGTTTCACACTGAGCACATGTGACAGACGTGACAGTCTGGAGACACCATGGAGAACATTCTGCTGCCTGTAACATCCTCCATTATGACCAGTTTGGTGGTGGGTCAGTCATGGTGTGACGAGGCATTTCTTTGGATGGCCACACAGCCCTCCATGTGCTAGCCAGAGGTGCCCTGACTGCCACAAGGTACCAGGATGAGATCCTCAGACCTATTGTGAGACCATATACTGGTGCAGTGGGCCCTGAGTTCCTTCTTATGCATGACAATGCTAGGCTGAAGTGTGTCAGCAGTTCCTGCATGATGAGAGCATTGATGTTATGGACTGGCCTGTCCATTCCCCAGACCTGAATCCAATTGTGCACATCCTTAGACCCATGCAGCCGTCGGATTGGGACACACCTTATAGGTGTGTCCCAATCCGACGGCTGCATGGGTCTAAGGCCGCATTTGAAGGCCACTGACGTCACAGCGATGCGCCAAGGCCTGTCCCAATTCGAAGACTGCTTCAATGCGGCCGACGAATGCGGCCTTCTTTTCCCCGAATTTGAAGGACAGGTCCGGTGGATCCTTCAAGACGGAGGCTATCCCAAAATGCATTGCGTTTACACTGCGCGTGCGCATTGAGGGAACATTTTGGATGAACGTAATGGCGGACGAAGCGACTGAATACACTTTTAAATGTAAGTTATGTTAAAATGTGGGATTAAAAAATTAAAAGCCTAAAGCGGTTATGATTTATGACATAAATGATTAAAGCGGATGTTAGTCTTCTGTCATTTGCGTAGATATTTTTTGTATGTTTTGTCAGCTCGTACAGCGGGTCCCGTCGTATTATCGCCGCTAAGCTAATTTTATTCTTCTGTTTTTTAGGGAGCAAGGAGCAGACCGAGGCTTTTATTAAGCTTCGGAATAAAAACAGCCACCTTTTTACGGGGGCTAAAAATTCTGCAGCTGTGGCGTGGAGGTACAAGATTCATCTTATGCTTCTGAGTACAGTTTCATTAACCCTCATACTGTACATAACCTGCAACCTCTTGTGTTGTGCTGTGCTGTGAAAAAAGTATGTACATGTGTAATGAATTATATAATTTGTACGTGCTCTTGATACAAACCAGATTCTAAAAAAGTTGGGACACTAAACAAATTGTGAATAAAAACTGAATGCAATGATGTGGAGGTGCCAACATCTAATATTTTATTCAGAATAGAACACAAATCACAGATCTAAAGTTTAAACTGAGAGAATGTATCATTTTAAATGAAAAATATGTTGTTTCAAAATGTCATGGCGTCAACAAATCCCAAAAAAAGTTGCGACAAGTCCTGAACATAGTTCTCTGCATTAATGGTGCCTTTCCAGACATGCAAGCTGCCCATGCCACAAGCGCTCATGCAACCCCATACCATCAGTGAGGCAGGCTTCTGAACGGAGCGTTGATTGGCGTTCCAGCCACTTATTGCTACTTGTCCCAACTTTTTGGGGGTTTGTTGACACTGTGAAATTTTGAATCAACATATTTTTCCTTTAAAATGTTACATTTACTTAGATTAAACTTTTGATCTGTCATCTATGTTATGTTATGCATAAAATATTGACATTTGCCATCCCCACATCATTCAGTTTTTATTCACAATTTGTTTAGTGTCCCAACTTTTTTGGTATGTACTTGTAAACTTAAAAAAAAAAGTTTGTTGCTCTTTTTGCCAACTGTGATATCTTATTTCCTCTGTTCAGGACTGCAAATATCCAGGGTCAGGGGAAGGAGTGAGTGGGAAGCCCACTGCTGCGACGTGGCCCTGGTTTGTCCTCATGGATGAGGCGTTAGGACAGAGACCTTGCATTGCACCTCCTGTCCTAATTTCCTCCATCCGTGAGGACAATCCAGGTCCAAGCACAGCAGTGGGTGACCAGGACGACAGGGCTGAGGAGGAGGAAAGAATGGAACAGAGACGAGGAAGAAAGAGGAAGAAGAACAGAGAGGATGAGTTAATGGACTTAATCAGAGAAGATATGAAGCTGCAGAGGGAGGCAGAAGAGAGAAGGTTGAATGAAAGTAGGGAGATGATGGAAAGATTATTTAGTATTCTAGAAAAAAATGCAAATACCGGTAAATAAATTACCGGTATATTTATGAGTTTGAAAAATGTGTTGGTCTTTGTTTTGTTCTAATTTTGAAAAAATAAATTGATTACAAAAACTAGTTGTCTATAATTCATTTTATTAACAGTAAGTTAATTCAAAACAACAAAAGGTTCTGTGGCTGCCAGCTCTGCAAACCCACAGGACACCACCTGCAGGTCCTCTGGGTTTTTAGGCAGGTGGATGACACCATGATGGACAGCAGAACGAGGCGTCCCAAACACTCCTGACTGAGACCACCTGCAAGATGCTCCATCTGCCAGCCAGAAAACAGTTGTCGCCCCCAACCATGTCATGAATCCAGGTCCAGGAGATGAAGCAACACCTCCAGAGACTCCCTGCATCATCACAAGTCCAGTCTAGGATCTTCTTGGTTAAAGTAACGGTCCAGGACTGGGATGTTCAGATTAATCCTACAGTACAAGGGTCTGGTCTGGTTCAGGACATGTAGAGAACAACAAAACATTTAGTTTAAGATTTAATTTTTTACAAGATATTAAAGTATTATCATAATAATGAGGCTTAATCTACTGATGCTCAATGAAAATAATAATAATGAATTCAATTTATAACGCACTTTTCATTAATGAAAATCTCAAAGTGCTACAAGGTGCAACAGAATTAAATGTCAATAAAACAAATGCTATTTTATTAATAAAATAGATGAAAGACCCTGTTTTTAACTTTTTTTTAACAACCCTTTTATGTACTAATGGATTTAATACAATAAAATATTGGAAAATGTTATGCTGTACTCTAAATTTCAAATAAGTTATTTATTTAAAATTTTAAACAAGTTATAAATATTATTCTAGTATACAGTATTGTTTTATTAAATTATTAGTAAATAAGATAGATTTTTGATTTATTTATTATGCACAAGTTAACGAAGTTAATACTGACAATGGAATTATCCATGAAACTACTGTTTATAGCCCCCAAAAAAACAAAATAGTAAGTTGGATATATCTGTCAGCAGAAGATATAAAACATGCCACCAAGTTCTGTATTTCCTCTAGAATTAAAAAAAAGCAGTAAAAACAACAGCATTTCAAGCTCCTTTCTTACTTAGGCTGAGCCAGAGCCCTAGTTCTCTCTAGGGCTCTGGGCTGAGCGTGTCACGGTTGCTAGGCAACATGACGTACTCCGACCAGAGCCATATAAAGTGAGAGTTGCGACACTCCCATAGAGTTCCATTGTAAGAATGGAATGCGGAAGTCACGTGGGTCATGGAGGGGGCGATTTGTTCCATGGCTCTGGTTACAGTCTGAAGCTGCCTGCAGTAGCGCTCCGTCGCCGCCAGAGGGCGCAGCTCCACAAGGTTTCCATAGCCGTTGTTTGGAACGATTGACCGTCTGTCGGCGAGATCAAAGAGTGTCGGAACTCTCTATATATATGGCTCTGACTCCGACGTAACCGTGAAGGCTAGACCTGTCCCAATTCAAAAGAAATTCACAGCCGTGGACTTCCGGTCTACCTGGTCTTTGAAGGACCCGGCCTGCGTGTACCGGGTAGGCCGGGTCCTTGGTAGTATGCAGCTGTCGGATTGGGACAATATATATATCTATAGAAAGCATGGTTTCCTCACATGATCTGGAGTGTTGGTTTAATATGGTGTGGTGGCCATCTTGGATTTTTACATGGCTTTCTGATAAATAATAATAATAATAAACTTTATTTGTATAGCACCTTCCTACAATGCCTTGCATTGACCAAGGTGCTTAACAGGACAGAAAATATAAAAACCGGTACAATAAATCAGTGAAAAAAGAATAAAAGCAACAGCAATAAAAGGAGGCAATGGAAATAAAAATGCTACATACTTTTTATTTTTATTTTTTATTGATAATACTGTTGACTTTTCCCTTACTTATGTAAATGTGTTGTTTGGATTCTTTTCTTATCCCATTAATAAAACAAACCATTATTATATTATCTGTTGTGTTCCGTTTAATACCACCAAGAGAGTCCAGCATTCTGCTGTGTCACACCTGACAACAATCAAGTCTTCTTCACTTATATACCTTTTTACACCACCATGTAACCAAGAGTTATACTGACACCAAGTGGCTAAACTGTTACATCATCATATCATGACATCCTCCTTTCTTTAAAATATCACAATATACATTTACAATAATACACATATTCATTAACCTTAAAATGTTATGTCATCATATCATTACATCCTCCTTTCTTTAAAACATCACATTACATTTACAATAATACATATATTCATTAACCTTTAAATCACAAGTTCAGTCTTTGAGGTTTCTTTATCTGCCTTGTTGATCTTCTTAAGACAGGTTCACTAGAAATCTCTGTGCTTGAAGAAGATAAAGAAATAGAATTAGATGGAGATGATTTATGACCTTCTCCGTCTGTTTCGTCTACTCCATCCCCTTCACCAAAAACAACTGGCTCCTTAACAGTTTTTTGTATTTTAAGCAAACTGCGTCTATTACGTCTAATTATTTGTCCTTCCTCAGTTTTTACTGTAAAAGATCGAGGAGCAACTTCTTCAAGAACATTAGCTTTGGTCATCCATCTACCAGAATCTTCAATTCTGACTGTGTCATTTCTGTTGAGAAGCGGAAGCTGCTTTGTTGTTTTGTCATACACATGTTTTTGTTTAGCTTTTAAAGATCTTAGCTTTCGATGTAGTTTTGGAATCTTTCTCACTTTAGTGTAACATGGTAATGTAGTTCGCAGTTTTCTATTCATCAACAATTCTCCTGGTGATAATCCACATTCCAGAGGTGACGCTCGATAACTAAGCAAAGCAAGATAAGGATCTGAACCACTGTCAGCAGCTTTCTTCAGTAGTTGTTTGAGAATATGAACGCCTTTTTCAGCCTTCCCATTTGACTGAGGATACAGGGGGCTTGATGTAATGTGTTCAAATCCATAATGATCTACAAACATCTTCCACTCCTTGCTACTGAAACATGGTCCATTATCACTTACAACCACATATGGAATACCATGCCTGGCAAAAATGGATTTCACATGTGTAATCACACCAGTTGATGATGTACTTGACAACAATGCCATCTCAGGAAAGTTAGAATAGTAATCAATGACAACTAAGTAGTCTTTGCCCTGAAGATGAAACAAATCCATTCCCACTTTATGCCATGGTTCCATTGGCATGTCCATAATAATCATAGGTTCTTTAGTTTGCTTATTTCTGTGTTTTTGACATGTTTCACATGATCCTATCATTCTTTCAATGTCTCTATTTATTCCTGGCCAAAACACAGTTTCCCTGGCCCTTCTTTTGCATTTCTCAATACCAAGATGACCTTCATGTATTCTACACAGAATATCTTGCCGTAAAATTTGTGGAATAACAATCCTGTTCTGCTTTAATAAAAGTCCATCCACATGGCTCAATTCACTTCTAATGTGGTAGAATAATGAACTAGATCCTTCTGGCCATCCATTCTCCATGTGTTCAACCACACGTTGTAACTCTGCATCAGCTGCTGTTTCTGCTACTATCTGTCCAAACTTTGCATTAGATACAGGTAGAGCTGCACACACCATGTTCACATAGCTTTCCACATCTTCTGCAGTAGTACTCATTGCATCCTTAAGAGGTGCTCGTGACAGTGCATCAGCTATGATAAGGTGTTTTCCTGGCGTATATATCAGTTCGAAATCATATCTCTGAAGTTTCATCATCATTCGTTGAATTCTTGGAGACATATCATTCAAATTCTTTCTCACAATTGTTACAAGTGGTCGATGATCTGTTTCTACAGTGAATGATGGTAAGCCATAAACATAACTGTGAAACCTCTCCAATCCAAAAACTAATCCTAGACATTCTTTTTCAATCTGAGCATAACGACACTCTGCTTCTGTCATTGATCTGGATGCATAAGCAACTGGTTTCCACAGCTCACCCTCAGCTTGCAGTAACACAGCTCCTAAACCATCCTTGGAAGCATCTGTCGACACCTTAATGCTCTTTGCTGGATCATAAAAGGTCAGCACAGGTGCAGTAGTCAGTAGTTTTTTAAGGCTTTCCCACTCACAATCATGTTCATCAGCCCACTGAAAATCGTTTTCTTTACACAAAAGTTGTCTAATACTGGACGTTCTAGCTGCGAGATTGGGAATAAATTTACCAACAAAGTTTATCACTCCCATGATGCGCTGTACTCCAGTTTTATCTTTGGGTATTGACATGTTAAGTATGGCATTTATTTTTTCTTGACTTGGCTGTATGCCCTGTACCGATAACTTATCTCCCAAAAATACAATTTCTTCAACTCCAAAAAGACATTTACTTTTGTTAAGTTTTAGTCCATGACTTTTAATGCGCTCTAAAACTTTGACGAGTCTCTCATTGTGCTCTTGACAAGTAGAACCCCAGATTATGATGTCATCGACATACACTCGAACTCCTTCAAGTCCTTCAACAATCTGTTCCATTGCTCTATGAAATATTTCAGATGCTGATACTATTCCAAATGGTAGTCTCAAAAAACAGTATCTGCCAAAAGGAGTATTGAAAGTACAATACTTGCTGCTACTTTCATCAAGTTTCAGCTGCCAAAAACCTTGTGAAGCATCCAATTTTGTGAAATATCTTGCACCTGTCATTTCACTAGTAATTTCTTCACGTTTAGGTATCTGGTAATGCTCACGTTTAATGTTTTCATTCAAATCCTTTGGATCCATGCACAATCTCAGTTCTCCATTCTTTTTCTTCACACACACCATCGAGCTAACCCAATCTGTTGGTTCTTCAATTTTTTTAATCACTCCCAACATAGTCATGCGTTCAAGCTCTTTCTTCACTTCATCTCTTAATGGTGTAGGAATTCTTCGAGCTGGATGTATTACTGGTTTTGCATTTTCTTTTAACTGTATTTTATATGTAAAAGGTAGTACACCAAATCCTTTAAATACATCAGCATAGTTTTGCACTATAGAATCAACAGAGTCATGTTGCTTACTTACAGCTGCATCAATGCGATTCACTCTTTTCACCAACTGCAAGTCTTCACAGGCTTTGTCACCTAAAAGAGAGTCCAAACCATCACTAACTACAGAGAATAATAGATTATGTGTTTTTCCTTTGACGGTCACTTTTAGTCTACACGTTCCCAAACACCTTATACTTTGTCCATTATAATCTCTGAGCGTGATTATTTTATTCTCTATTTTTGGCTTGACTTTCATTGTTTTAATGTCAGACATACTAATCAGGTTTGCTTTAGCACCAGTGTCCAATTTCATGGGAATAATAGTGCCATTAATTTGCAACGGTGCTATCCATTTATCTTCTCGGATAACATGAATTGTTTCTTGTGGTTTATCTTCACAGTTTACCATACCAATAAAAAATGTGTCACTCAGATCAGCATCTTCATCAGCATCTTCATCTTCAACCAAATTCACAGACCTTCCTCTTCTTTTCGAAAAGCACTGCTTGGCAAAATGGTTTTTTCCCCCACACTGAGAACATTGCTTTCCATACGCAGGACATTGTTTCAGCTTATGTCGAGAACCACATCTCTTACAGTTGAACATCTCTTCATCCATGCGTTGCACAGCCCGTTGTCCTCTGCGATGTTGTCCTCTGCTTGAAACTGCACCAACCACAACAGATTCACTGATGCTGGCCGGGTTGTCGTCTGCATTGTTGAAAGTCCTCAGGTGCATCCGGGAGAGCTCACTGGCTTGGCAAATCTTCATAGCTCCTTCCAAAGAAAGCTCCATTTCTCTCAACAGCCTTTCTCGGATCTGCTTGTCTGCCACGCCGAACACTATCTGGTCACGAATCATGGAGTCTTTCAAGGTGCCAAAGTTACATGTCTGAGCCTTCAACTTCAGATCAGTCAGAAAACTATCAAACGTTTCATGTTGATGCTGCACACGAGATCGGAACACATATCTCTCGTATGTTTCATTTTTCTTTGGTGAACAGTGTCTATCAAAATAATCAAGCACATTCTCCAACTTGTCTTTGTCGTCTTCGTTATCAAAAACAAATGTGTTGTACACTTCAATGGCTTGTGAACCTGCTATTGTCAGCAGTAGTGCTACCTTTCTGCTGTCTGGCTCCTCATCCAGTCCCATGGCCTTCACATACAGCAGAAACTGTTGCTTGAAGTTCCTCCAACTGCTGTCAACATTGCCGCTCAGCTTCAAATTCTCTGGTGGCTTCAAATAATCCATGTTCCTCACTTGTCAGTGATCCAAACTGGTTACTTTACTCCTGACACCATGTTGTGTTCCGTTTAATACCACCAAGAGAGTCCAGCATGTTGTTTGAACACCACTTTATTCTGCTGTGTCACACCTGACAACAATCAAGACTTC
>JBBPBX010022435.1:13449-41417 GCA_038048925.1 Garcialebias charrua
ACAAATAGTTAAATGTTGCCAAAATGTAAGGCTAACATTTACTATATTGTATTTAATTTTACAACTATTACAGCTAAGTATATCAGAAGACATACTTAGATGTAAAGTTTTCTTTCAAATAAAATTTGTTTGAACCATAACTTTAAACAAATAAAAAGTTGAACACTAAATATTGGCATGTCCTTTTTTGCAGTCTGTGAGGAACATTGAAGCAAAGGACGTCCGTCTCTTCATTGTTGGTGATCGTGCCCGCTGTTGGACTGGCTCGTCAAAGGATACGCAAACTGTCCTCGTCTGACTCCTCAACAAGTCATTTAATGTTTACCTTGGCGCTGTCAGGTGGAGGTAGAGATGACCGGGTTTCTGAAGTCACAGTGGAGAGTTCTTCTAAAAAGATACTGTACTTATGTATTTGTGTTCACATGCAGTTAACATTTGTATAAAATTATTATCACAATAAACAACTGCAAGTAATACTAGTGAACATCTGAGCTCTTTAATGGACCAAACATTTTAACACATTCTTGTAAACAGTTGAAATTGCTTGTTTGAAACATGTTTCATTCTTAGTGCAATTTGAGGTATATCAGAAAAACATAAAAATTAAACGTTCAAAACGTTTGTACAAAACAGACGATGTGCACAGATCACATCTTGTAATGATAACAACAAAAAATTTCTTTGGTCATTTAAAAACTACAGTAACCTGTAATTCAGTAACTTCTTTAACAACTCATCACATACTTTCACAATTTCGATGTATGCATGTGATTTCGGAAACAAAATTGGTGACAAAATAATCGATTTTACTTCCAAAATGTATGTTTCTGTATCTGATAGAACAGCAAATGTGTTTTTATCCTGTGAGTCATGCAGAAACTCAGAGTCCTTATTAAACCATCTGACTGTATTAAGTTAGGACATCTTAATTGTCCCATAAACTATCAATCCTAATGTCTGTGTAAAAAATACATTTACAGATCTGTCAGTGCACAAAGAAACATGGTTGAGAATTGAAACATTTTCAAATCAGTTTTGAGTTGTTCACAAGTGTGAACTTCTTGGGATTCCTAAGAGGTGGGACTCTTGCATCTTCTGCCACCTGCCACCATCACCTGCCCCTGTCTGCTGTGTGCTGCTGCCAGCTGCCTCTTCAAAGCTGGACTCATCATCTGAAAAACAAACAAAATGAAGTCTAACTGGACTCCTGATATGTTGAAATGTATTAGGTTAATTATCTGGTTAGTTGGAGTTTTAATGTACAATACAGTATACTGTAGTTCTATGCTAGCCCTACAGCTACTCTTATTTCAAATTATAATTACATTTTTACATATTTGTTGTTTCTAATTACTCCAGGTAATACAGTACAGAGGGTTAATGTGTTTTGAAGAGTCTAACTTACCACAAAGGATGCTTTGCTCCTGGTTAGCTTCCTCTCCTCAGATTCCTCTCCTCAGATTCCTCTCCTCCTCATAAGATCCACACCGCTGCCTGCTGTGTTGGAAGTGGCAGATCTCTCATCAGTTCATCAACACGTAAAATAAAAAAGTGGTGGGGTCGTAGCCACTTGTCCCGTTTTTGTTTTTAGCTTTGTAGCACTTAGCTTTAAGCTCTTCCAGCGATCTCCAGCTTCTTCCAGCTTTTCATGTACTTGTTTGAATAACTACACGTTCGGTCAAGGCGTTCGATAGTTTTGAGCTATTTTAACGTTTCCATTACAAATGTTGCATCGCTCACCGACCAGTTTTACTTCCCCACCATGCGTTAGCATCTACCCACTAGCCAGCCCAGGCGGAGAAGTAAACACGAGGGGGGAGAGGGAGGGAGGGATGGGGGTGCGCGCAGCGCACATGCGCAGTCAGGACAGTTTCCCACAGTCCGGTAAAAGGAACAGATCATGTGTTTACATGCGCACACATCGGGCTACGGATCGGCGTAAACCACCCGTTTCGAACGGATCGCAAATTAGGTCGGATCACGCCGAATACACAAAAAATAACCCGACCGGGGTGTTTACATGACGGACTTTTGATCCGTTCGGCCGTTTGATCCGATTACTTATGTCCATGTAAACATAGCTACTATCCCATCGGGTGAGACACCAATTGGAGTTAGAAGGTCTGCGCGTTTTACAAAACCCGCAGTCTCTCAATCCAATAAATCTTATGTTGGAGGGAAATAATAAGTTCCCTGCTCCAACTCGATCTAATAAAATTAATAGACTTCATCCGTCTTCGACAAGACTCGATCAGTGCAGTCTGTTAACACATCAACATGGAGGCCCTCTCCCCAACCTGGTTGACCCTGAAAGGCTCACACAGGAAGTTGCAGTCCAGACGCTTAGGCCAGTAACTGGAATTGATTCCAGCCTGTTAGCTGAAAAGGACAGGCTGATGGCTTCGGGCCTACCAGAGAATGTGGTGAAAACCATACAGAATGCCCGTGCTGGGTCAACACAGACTCTATACACACAGAAGTGGCGTATTTTCGAAGCCTGGTGCTCAGAAAGAAATATAATTTCTTATGCTTGCGACTTGGCTCAGCTCTAACTTTCCTTCAGGATTTACTGGAAAAGGGTTGTTCTTATTCAACGATTAAAGTGTTCCTTGCAGCTATCTCTGCTTGTCACGAGGGCTGGGGACACAGGACTCCTGGAGCACATCCAATCATAATGAGATATATGAAAGGTGTGCTTCGAACCAGGCCACCCAGTAGGACCTTGACCCCTGGCTGGGATCTTGGCCTGGTCTTGGGGGCTCTTTGCGACCCGCCATTCGAGCCTCTGAGCGAGATTAAGATAGATTTTCTATCTTATAAAACTGCTCTTCTCCTTCCTCTTTGTTCGGCGAAACGCGTGGATGACCTCCACGCTCTATCTGTACACCCGTTATGTACCATATGTGGCCAGCCACGAGAAATGTAGGAACAAGTCGGCACAGCTCTAACTGAGAAAAAATCAATAAACCTTCAACTTCTGAGAAATTAGTGAAAATCGTTTTTTTGCAAAATGTACCAGTTGAAGTTGTGAAGAAACCATCCCATGCTTTAAAAAACACTTTATAAGTGTTTAAACTGTTAAACTTTGTGTTAGAATTAAGTTTGTTTTCAGAGTAAAACCAAGCCGCAGTGATTTGCGTACTGGGGGGCGGGGACCCTCACAGCTGATTAACATGCGGGACTTGTTTGGCTGGTATCAGAGCTCTTCGGCCAATAACGTGCAGCTTTGAAAGAAGCACATGGCTACTTAACATCTATAGATCACCCAGTGGACACAAGGAACAAGGAAAATAATAAAATAAAGCCGATCAAAGCGTCAGAGCGGTCAGCTGTTTTTCGACCGACCCGAGGGGAAAAAAAAAGAAGCCTTTACTGCGTGCGCAAGCAAATCAGTTTCCATCCTACATAATACATCCATACGTCCATCCATCCATCCACTATCTTTATTTCATTAGACAAAGCAGACACACGTAATCACCGCGCCATGCGCGCAGCCACTGCGGTAAAGTGAGCCTCTACTCGGCTCCGTGTCTGCAGCCATGGTCTGTGTCAGCTGCGCATCGCGCAATCACACGCGTTGGATTGGCTTAGGTTTTACAAATCGCAGCAAAGAAACTAAAATTTAAAGCACGATAATGGTGCACCAATTATGCAGATTCAACTGGCCGTTTGAAAAGGTAAAATGTACAGTTAACATCGGATGGATCAGCCGTTCTCACGCAGCTGTCAGCTGCTGTCAGCTGCTGTCATCATGATAAAAAAGCTGAATGGAGCAGCGTGTTTAATTAAAATAGCCTTGTTTTTCCCAGATAATTTTGCTCTAAAATGTTTTTGTTTATCTTTATGTAAGGTTATCTTTAGAATTTATTTTTCATGTTAATATATATTTGGTGAAACAAGAAATCTTTCTTTCTTTGAAATACATTATTTGGATGAATGGATGGATGGATGGATGGATGGAAACCGACCAGCCCACAAAAGCTTAATAAAAAAGACCTACAGCAAAGATAAGGCCTTTCTGCCCTGATGACACAAAAGTCATGTAGCACCAACACCTTTGTGACATCTAAAATAAGTCTGTGCAGGAGCTTGGTGTGTGTAAAGCCTTATTTTATTTTGTTTTCCCCCTGTCTAACCTTCTTAGATGCAACATAAGCATCTCCTGAATTTACTCAACATCTTCAGCTATTATACAAACTTTTCCAGTGTCATCAACTTTATAAAGTGCATTCCTGTCCTGTAGGGGAGACCGGGTATGGTTGTAACACTTTTTGCTCCAGCACCTTTAACTCACAGAATTTTTGAGCTAGAGTTTTCAAACTTTTATACAAAATACCCACATTTGTTGACTACAAATGGCACCAATTCAAACCTCTGCAAGAATATCACAGACCTCATGAGTTCATGTCAAATACATGGTGGTCCTTTGTTACAACCACACTTGCTGGGGTAAGTTGTAACAATTAGACAAAATAAGCAAAAACAGAGGCCACACCATGTGATATGCTTCAAAAAGAGGTTTACTGAATTAAAAGAACAATACAAGAACAAAATGTCTCTCTCTCTTTCTGTGACTGACCATAACTCAAATACAGGTGGTCCCCGACTTACGAGCACATCGACTTACAACGTTCCGGACTTACGAGCTGACTAACGAATAGTAAAGTTGTACAGAACATACAGAAAATACAGCACTGGAATGTGTTTTTAGATGAAAGTGTGTTAGCTATTGTAAACAAAGTTCTGTGCATGTTTATGAACCACGTTTGTGTTGAAAAATGGGTTCGTAGTAGCGCTAGCATACATTTTCCAACTTAGTCGGGGACCACCTGTATACTGTTTGTGTGTGCATGTGTGTAAATTATTCTACTAGAACAATCTTCCTTAACATGTAGACCTATAATGCCTAAATATAATATAATGCCATATAAGGCCTAAATAATGTGCACAACCCACCCCAACCCTGTCAGCCATGTTTAGCTAGCTGTAGTAGCATAGTGGTTTGAAATTAGCACAGGAAAATGCATCACATTTTGCCTGAGAAATTACACTTTCATCTAATGTAAGTTATATGGTTTTATCTGCAACAGTATAAGTACTAAACAAAATATAGTCATGGTCAAAAAATTTACTTTCTTACCTCAAAATCAGTTTTTTCTCCTTAGTATCTGCATGTACCTGTTTCCAGACTTGACAATGACAATATGGTATTGTGGAGGAAGCGGGTAAACACTGAAATGATCATGTGAATCCTATCATATCCCTGATTGGTGGAACTGGTGGTGTTACAACTCTCCCCATGTTACAACTATACCCGGTCTCCCCTACCTTTAACACCATTTTTATTATACTTTTACTGCTGTTAATATCATAATTTTTACCATTGGTGTGTGATACTGTTCATTAAATTTTTAAACCTCTTTTATGTTGTGTGTGTGAAGCACCTTGATAACAGTTTATCTGTTTTTTTTTTTCATTCAAGCTTTATTTATACAGGCTAGCCTCGTTGAGCCACGGGGACTCATTTACAAGAGGGACCTGTCTCACTCACACCTAGGGTCAATTTTAGAGTTACCAATCAGCCTTACATGCATGTTTTTGGACTGTGGGAGGAAACCGGAGCACCCGGAGAAAACCCACGCATGCACGGAGAGAACATGCAAACTCCACCCAGAAAGGCCCCCAGACCGGGATTTGAACCGGGGACCCTTTTAACTGTGCTATATAAATAAAATTGACTTGACTTGACTACTGTAGTTGTGACCCTTATTTTTTGGGGTGGGCTGTAACAAAACAATTAACATTATTAATGTGTAAAACATGTCACAATAACATAAAATACAATTCTTTGTATTAATGTTGTTTTTTTAAAGATCAAAAGGAAGTTTGCCAGTAGGGGTGTAGGAAAAAATAGATTTTTTAAAGACTCTGGATTCTTAGTCCTGGCGATTCAGAATCAATTCTAAATGCTCCAAAATCAATTTTTAAACATGTTTAATTTTACCCTGATGCATGCTCAATAATCCAGGTACAAAAATCTAAAAAAGCTAAGTCTGGTATTCAGCTCAGTCTTAACACCCTCTCACAGTGGATGAACCAGTTTGCTGATGACAGCCGAAACCAGCTGCTCACATGATGGAGGACCATCAGCCTAACAATGGATCGTTAGCACCCTGATGGTTGTTTGCTATTCACAGAGGGCTGAGTGATACCAGCAATGACAGCATTATTGTCCCCCTCTTATAATGCTTGAGTTAAAGGTTACTACACTTTGGTAGGCTGAAGTCTGTTTTTGTCTGTATATTTTGAATTATTTGTATGTGATGGACTGGAGACCTGTCCAGGTGTCCCACGCCTCTCGCACAGTGATGACTGGACATGGACACCAGTGAGCCCCATGACTCTTAAAGGAAGAAGTGGTTAAAGATGATGGATGGATGAATTATTTGTTCCTATATTTTTATTTTATTGTTTTAGAGGAATCCAGGCAACTAAGCTAACCTAATACAGTACTGGTAATTCAAGTTACAGCATTTAATGCATTCCTGTATTATTTGTTTGTATTTTTGGTATGAATATCAAATGATTCAAAAACTTTGATAAAGTACAGAACCTACAATTATTGTTTTAAATAAATGTTCTATTTGTTTACATTGTTGTTAATGTTTTCAGTTTAAAATTATTGTTTTAAATAAATGTTCCATTTGTTTACATTGTTGTTATTCTCAGTTTAAAATTATTGTTTCAAATAAATGTTCCATTGGTTTACATTGTTGTTTAATATTCTCAGTTTAAAATTATTGTTTTAAATAAATGTTCTATTTGTTTACATTGTTGTTAATGTTTTCAGTTTAAAATTATTGTTTTAAATAAATGTTCCATTGGTTTACATTGTTGTTTAATATTATCAGTTTAAAATTATTGTTTTAAATAAATGCTCCATTTGTTTACATTGTTGTTTATTCTTTTCAGCTTGTCAGTTACAAAGCTGAAACTAAATTTATGACCATTTTAATAGAAAAATCATTTTTGAATCAAAAATTGTTTCTGAATCGAAAAATTGATTTTGAATCGAATCGTGATACCAAAAATCGGAATTAAATCAATTCTCCAGACACAGAGATTCATACCCCTATTTGCCAGCAAAGCTGAAGTTCTGCACACCTTCCTAGGCTGTGAGTCTGTGTTGACAGTCAGTTCTGGGGGTTGGGTTAACGCAAATTAATGTAAATGAACAGCAATTGTTAACACCCCCAGGTAATGCTTCTGGAATGGGGACATTCTTCCAAAACTTTGAAGCCTGTTTTCTCCCTAATCTTATTTGCAGATTGCCAACATTGAAATGGCTGTATCTTCTTCATTTTTTTTTTGAGCGACATGTGTTTGGCATCATCGGATAGCTTAGAACCCACACTTTAAGATTCTGTAAATAACTCAAAATGACCCAGGGGAGACTTGTTCCTGGTTTTGCCACGGCCAGTCACATATAAATCCATATAAAATTCATGTTTTAACTTGTGTGAATATTCTGACAAACTAGGAAGTAACCATTTCAAAACATTCAACCATTTACTATATTTATTAATTTTGAACATTTCTTGAAAATTCTTCTAAATTTTCTAATAAATATTACTGTAATACTTTACCTTCATTTCTTATCTTAGTTGTACCTTCATTTCTTATCTTAATTGTATCTTACCTAATTACATCAAATAAATAATTACAATTATTTTTAGCCAACAAAAATACCTTTTCATCAAAACTAATCACTAGGATTTGTATGCAAGTAATTTAAGGATCAAAGAAATAAAAGTAATATTTGACTTGCATGATTCATTTCTAAGATTACAAAATAATAATTACTTTAATCAAATTCATAATATAAAAAGACTAAATGTATAATCTAGACTAAATGTATTATGTAAATTAAAGAGTCTCCAAACAACATTTGGTCAACTCAACTCAAAACTCAAAAGACTTACAATGGAACTAAACAAACACAGAGGGCCTTCTAAAATCACCTCAAACGTGTTGTTTACCATAAGTTTGCTTCTAGACTCAAAAACTGACAGGTTTATTGAAGCTGCTACTCACCGGTGCGTGTCTACCTTCCTTCATGCACTGATTGTCACAAAGAACCACACACCTGCATTAAGAAACTAATCAGAATCACAGCAGCTACAGCATAGTTTAGGCTAGAGCTCCCCCTCTGTCCCAACCATGCAATCTAACAGAAACTAAAGCTTGAAAGAAAAATGAGTTCAAATGAGGTGCAATTAAAAGTCAAAACTGTCATTTGACACAACAATAACTAACCTAGGGAAGTCGACTCAGGCAATGAATAAAATTCTGAGAGAGTTCGGGGAGTTCTCAGGATATAAAGTTAATTTGAAAAAAAAAGCTTTTTTATTATTGCTGAATAGAAATAACCCTCCAATACAAACACAGTTCACATGTACATATGAAGGATTCACATATTTAGGAGCTCAGATTGTGCCAGATATAAAGAAAATAGTTTCTATTAATTATGATCCTTTAGTGCAAAAAAAAAAAATCAGGATCATAGACTCTGTTTGCTGCACATTTTTCCAGATGACTTTAAGGGTTCCTCAAAGAGGAAACTAGGGAGTTTTTGCCTCTTACAAGCTAAACATCTGATTGCACTGAAGTGGAAGAACATAGAAAGACCAAAGATAAATGAGTGGATTAAAGCACCGAGCAACAACCTGTCAATGGAAAAACGGGCGTATATAGTGAAAGGGAAGCTTGAAGATTTTAAAGATATGTGGTCACCCTTCCTATATTTTGTCAAAAATAACATGTAAACTTAAATTTCCTTTCTTTATTTGTTTGATGTGACAGAGTGAGCTCTAGATGTTTGGGGTGAGGGAAGGGTTATAAGATGTTTATGTTTTCTGTTTAATTTTTAAATGTTTTTCTTTTTTTTATTTCTCATTTTCTTATTTTTTATTTTATTTTTGTTGTGTGTGTGTGTGTGTCTTTGTTGATTGTTTATATAATTGGAAAAGTTAAATAAAATATTTTGGAAAAACAAGAAGCTGCAAGCAGCATAGAGGCCCTCGCAACAAAGTGCCACTCTGAGCCCCCAGTATAGCTCTGCGTTGTGCCCAGCCCCGCTGCACGCCGTGAGAGCGCCGCAGCACAAGCCTTTGAATGCGGTTGAATGCGGGCGTGAACGCGCCAAGCTCAAATTTTACGACCGCCTACGTACGCGCGTTGATAAACTGCCTCGCACCGGACTGTTTTGAGACACAAATGTATTAAATTCCTCTTCTTCATCGCTGATCTGGCCTTTTCTTTTGGTTTTTTTGCCAAAAGTCAAGTGATCACTTGAAGCTGTCACCATTCGCTTCCTCCTCCTCCGAGGAGGAATGAATGAATTTCTCACGAGCGAACTAAAGTCATGTCCAACGTGGCTGCGCCAGGTTCTAAATATTTCCTGGTGTGCTGGTCTGCTGTGTGGGCTGCAGGAGCAGCGCTCCCTGTTTTTATTTTATTTTTTAAAACTTTTTATGAACATATAAATATAGAAAACTGCTGCGCAGCCCTCTGTCTTTTTTCTCCCACCTGACATGTCAATCATTTCAGTAGGCGTGTCAGCAAATGACCAATCAGCAACCTCCATTTGTCCCGTAGGAAAACGCTCCGCCCTGCTGCTGCTGCTGGAGCCTGCATTCCAGAGAGCTGCGCATGCACAGAGCTATAATATGAACTGCCTGCGCGCAGCACACGCGAGTCCAGCGGCGTGGCGCAGAGCTATACTGGGGGCTTTACGGCGACTGCAGAAGCTCCAGTTAGTCCACCCAGTCACCACCAAGAATATTGTCGTGCCTATCCTGCACCCGTTCACCAGGGTGCACATTTGCCAAATCTTCAACATCACCTGCCACCGCCGGAGCTCCAGCAACACCTCTCACTCGCAATTGTGAACGCTGTTATTCCATTCCCGCACACATCCACCAGAGTACGCATATGTCGAATCTTTGAAATCACCTTCTGCCCATATCAGTACGAGACCACCTGCAAGCCTTAGAAGTTTGGCCGAAATCCGGCCTTCCAGACAGGAGTTATTGTGACTTCCTGTTTTGTGGAAAAATATTTGAAGAGCACGTCCTGTATGCTTTTCAACATGCCTGGTGTGGTAATCAACAGTTAACTAATACAGTTTCAGTCTAATATCTTACTCAGGGCAAAGCTGGAAGAGTCAACCAATAATCGACAGTTTCTTCTCTGAATGAGTGGGGCTTAAGTGATGCCATGAATCAACAATGTGTCTAGAAGTCCTCACTGATTACGCACAATAAATCTGGCGCACATCGGATGATGTATCACTGCCGTACAACTGTTGAGTTAAACAACACCATCAATGTGTCTAGAAGTGCTCACTGATGACGCACAATAAATCTGGCATATATCGGATGATGTATCACTGAGATATAACTGTTGGAATAATTTATGGGCGCACTGTAGTCAAAAGTTAAGAACAATACAAATGTGTCTAGAAGTGCTCACTGATGATCCACAACAAAGCTGTTTCAGATCGGATGATGTATTACTGAGATAAACTGTTGGAATAATCTAGGGGTCGCAATGGAGTCAAATGTTAAAGAACATTACCAATGTGTATACAAGTGCTCACTGATGACGCACAATAAATCTGGTCCAGATCGAAAAATGTATCGCTTATATGTAACTGTTGGATTAATCTAGTGGGCGCACTAGAGTCTTATGTCAAATTAATGTGTCTAAACGTGCTCATTGAACATGCACAAAAAATGTGGTGCAGATTGTTTGAAGTGTCACTGAGATATAAATGTTGGAATAATCTAGGGGGCACACTGGAGTGAAATGTTAAACAACAATACCTATGTGTGAAGAAGTGCTCATTGATTACACACAATCAATCTGGTGCATATCAAATGATGTCTCATTGAGATATAAACTGTTGAAATAATCTAGGGGACGCACTGGAGAGAAATGTTAAACAACACCCCCAGTGTGTCTAGAATTGCTCACTGATAACGCACAATAAATCTGGTACATATTGGATGAAAGTTCACTGAGATATAACTGTTGGAATACCCTGATGCATGCTCAATAATCCAGGTAGAAAAATGTAAAAAAAAAGCTAAGTCTGGTACTCTGGACATTCAAAAAACAAAACAAAGCAAAAAAAAATTGTAGAAATGTTTCGTCTTTCGTCTGAAAGACTTCCTTAGTCTGAGATGCTATATTCAGCTCAGTCTTATAAATAGCACCCTCTCACAGTGGATCAACCAGTTTGCTACTGACAACCGAAACCAGCTACTCACAGGATCAAGGAGGACCATCAGCCTAACGATGGATTGTTAGCACCCTGATGGTTGTTTGCTATTCACAGAGGGCTGAGTGTTACTAGCAATACCAGCATTGTAAGAGGGGGACGGTTGAACCCGAAGGCCTCCACTCTGATGTACTGTATCTCAGACTGAGGAAGTATTTTGGATGAAAGACGAAAAGTTTCTACAATTTTTTTGCTTTGTTTTGTCTTTGAATGTCCAGAGGACCAGACTTAGCTTTTTTAGATAAACTGTTGTTGGACTAATCTAGAGGGCACACTGGAGTCAAAAGTTATATGATAGCATTGTGTGTAGAAGTGCAAAATGATGATGTCCAAAAAATGTGATGCATATCGTCTGATGCATCACTGTAATATAACTGTAAGAATAATGTAGGGGTCGCTATGGAGGCTATTGGCCAATTATCATGGATTCCTGTTCAAGAGGTGAATAATGATCTATCATACTGATTTTGGTTCACCTCAGTTCCAATCTGTGGAATTTAGAACCAAACGTATTGCAACGTTGTCACTTCTGAATTCGTCACGCTGCCACGCTCACATCCTACAGCAAAAAAGTTTTTTGCTTTCAATCAAGTCAGCCTAACTTGTTAAATGTCTTCTAACACAGGATCATCTTGATTAGGCTAAGGGTGCCAGAGAGAGGCCGTTCCAAGTAAATAAAAAATGTCACTTGCTATTCTGACGGGGCAGGGCTTTGATGACATCATAATGATCGGCCCCGTCCCTTCAGCATGCTCCGAAACGAACCGTTTAGATAACTTTTCGTCCTACATGCCTTTTGGCCCAACTGGCCAAGTTTGAAATGGATTGAGCGAAATACCTAGGAGGAGTTCGTTCAAATGCAGAGGCTGTAATCTGCCAAAAAGGTGTGAAATTTGGGATGGCGTTTCAAAATGGCCGCCTTCTTTTTTTATCGTAAAATGTTGGTGCCAGAGGGTTTTCTGTGCATCTTTGGGAATTGGACAAGTGTACCAAATTTAATGCTACTATGACCAACTAAGGCTAATGCAGAGGGTATTTTGAAAATTTCCAGGTGACGCTCGAGCCGTTTCTGTCGAGATTTTTGCAACGAAATTAATTACAGCAGACAACATCCCCACTAACTCAGGAGTCAGAGAGAAGGAGAAATCACACACAAAACAGGTGCTAGAGAAATGTGGTCATTCCGTATGTTGCGGGAGTTTCAGAGACATTGACACGTTTATTTTCTAAACACAACATCCCAGTGGCTTTTAAACCCCAAAATACATTACGGCAAAGACTGGTTCATCCCAAAGATCCAGTCCCCCGGCACAAACAGAGTAATGTTGTTTATGCTGCTCAGTGTCAGGAGGGCTGTGATCAGTCTTATTTCGGGGAAACTAAACAGCCACTGGCCAAAAGGATGGCCCAGCACAGAAGATCAACAACATCAGGTCAGGACTCTGCGGTCCACACTCATCTCCAGGCCAGCGGTCACTCTTTCAGGGATGAAGATGTTCACATCCTTGATAGAGAGAAACAGTGGTTTGAGAGAGGGGTAAAGGAGGCCATCTTTGTGAAAAGAAACCGTCCATCAATAAACAGGGGTGGAGGCCTCCGGGTTCAACTGTCCCTCTCTTACAATGCTGTTATTGCTGGTATCACTCAGCCCTCTGTGAATAGCAAACAACCATCAGGGTGCTAACGATCCATTGTCAGGCTGATGGTCCTCCTTGATCATGTGAGTAGCTGGTTTCGGCTGTCTTCAGCCAACTGGTTGATCCACTGTGAGAGGATGCTATTTATAAGACTGAGCTGAATACAGTTTCTCAGACTGAGGAAGTCTTTCGGACGAAAGACGAAACGTTTCTACAAATTTTTTTTTTTTTTTTGAATGTCCAGAGGACCAGATTTAGCTTTTTTAGATTTTTCTACCTGGATTATTGAGAATGCATCAGGGTATCTTCTATAATTCCTCTTTGTGCTACAGATCATTTTCAGATTAACAGTTATGTACATCACAAACATTTTCTGCCCTTTTATGTTATTATTAATCATCATCTTTCTTTTGTATCTTTCTCAGAAACTTCCACATCAAAGTCCGAGCGACACCAATGATCATCAGCTCTGTCAATGGACCCAGCTGAGTGGCCATCTTTCCTCTCAGATGTAAACAGGACTGAGCAGGTGATGAGAGGACCACTGCCTATTAAGGATACCTTTTCCTTCCCCAAAAGGCATGATGGGTGAAGTTTGATTTTTAATTTTTAGAAAGTTTGATTTTACCAGTTTATTCATAGGCTGTTTTATCAATACATTCTGCCATGTCTGGCCTTCTGAGGACATTCATGAAGTTGATGTGGTCCAAAATTAAAATAAGTTTGACGCCCCTGCAATAAATTACATATATACATTAAAGCCGCAAGCGGCGTTGAGGCCATCACAGCAAAGCGCCGCTCCACCCTTATTGTGGCGAGCGTGTGAACTGTAGCTAGTCCGCCCAGTCGCTATCATGGTGCGCATTTGCCAAATATGTGACTGGCCATGGCAAAACCAGGAACAAGTCTCCCCTGGGTCATTTTGAGTTATTTACAGAATCTGAAAGTGTGGGTTCTAAGCTATCCGATGATGCCAAACACATGTCGCTCAAAAAAAAAAATGAAGAAGATACAGCCATTTCAATGTTGGCAATCTGCAAATAAGATTAGGGAGAAAACAGGCCTCAAAGCTTTAGAAGAATGTCCCCATTCCAGAAGCATTACCTGGGGGTGTTAACAATTGCTGTTCATTTACATTAATTTGCGTTAACCCAACCCCCAGCACTGACTGTCAACACAGACTCTGCCTAGGAAGGTGTGCAGAACTTCAGCTTTGCTGGCAAATAGGGGTATGAATCTCTCAGTGTCTGGAGAATTGATTCGATTCCGATTTTTGGTGTCACGATTCGATTCAAAATCAATGTTTCGATTCAGAAACAATTTTTGATTCAACAATGATTTTTCTATTAAAATGGTCATGAATTTAGTTTCAGCTTTGTAACTGACAAGCTGAAAAGAATAAACAACAATGTAAACAAATGGAGCATTTATTTAAAACAATAATTTTAAACTGAGAATATTAAACAACAATGTAAACCAATGGAACATTTATTTGAAACAATAATTTTAAACTGAGAATATTAAACAACAATGTAAACAAATGGAGCATTTATTTAAAACAATAATTTTAAACTGAAAACATTAACAACAATGTAAACAAATAGAACATTTATTTAAAACAATAATTGTAGGTTCTGTACTTTATCAAAGTTTTTGAATCATTTGATATTCATACCAAAAATACAAACAAATAATACAGGAATGCATTAAATGCTGTAACTTGAATTACCAGTACTGTATTAGGTTATAGTTGCCTGGATTCCTCTAAAACAATAAAATAAAAATCTAGGAACAAATAATTAATCCATCCATCATCTTTAACCACTTCTTCCTTTAAGAGTCATGGGGCTCACTGGTGTCCATGTCCAGTCATCACTGTGTGAGAGGCGGAGGGCACCTGGACAGGTCTCCAGTCCATCACATACAAATAATTCAAAATATACAGACAAAAACAGACTTCAGCCTACCAAAGTGTAGTAACCTTTAACTCAAGCATTCTAAGAGGGGGACAATAATGCTGTCATTGCTAGTATCACTTAGCCCTCTGTGAATAGCAAACAACCATCAGGGTGCTAACAATCCATTGTTAGGCTGATGGTCCTCCATCATGTGAGCAGCTGGTTTCGGCTGTCATCAGCAAACTGGTTCATCCACTGTGAGAGGGTGCTAAAGACTGAGCTGACTCCAGTCTTAGCTTTTTTAGATTTTTCTACCTGGATTATTGAACATGCATCAGGGTAAAATTAAACATGTTTAAACATTGATTTTTACCAATCTAATTATGCCCAATTAAATGGAAAAATCAACGTATAAGTCGCACCGGCCTATAGGTCGCACCGGCCTATAGGTCGCACCTCACGTGAACTGGTGTTTTGCCCAAAATGGACTGGCTGCCAAATTGTTTGGAAGGACTTTTGACAAGATTATCACATAAAAACTACAGTATTTTGTTTGATGTGTCTTAGTTGAACTTTTCATTAATAAATGAACATTATTTTGGACTGGCTGCCAAATTGTTTGGAAGGACTTTTGACAAGATTATCACATAAAAACTACAGTATTTTGTTTGATGTGTCTTAGTTGAACTTTTCATTAATAAATGAACATAATTTTTGTATATTTTGTGTCTTTCATCATTTATCTTTAAAGATAAACACATAAAAATATATTTTTATTAGCTGACATTACAGTAAAAAACGTGTCTCAGACCAAAATATTGGAAAAATCGACATATAAGTCGCACCGGCCTATAAGTCGCAGGGCTTAGAAATGTAGGCAAAAAGGTGCGACTTATACGCCGGAGAATACGGTAGGTCTTTTTTATTAAGCTTTTGTGGGCTGGTCGGTTTCCATCCATCCATCCATCCATCCATCCATCCATCAATCCATCCAAATAATGTATTTCAAAGAAAGAAAGATAAGATTTCTTGTTTCACCAAATATATATTAACATGAAAAATAAATTCTAAAGATAATCTTACATAAAGATAAACAAAAACATTTTAGAGCAAAATTATCTGGGAAAAACAAGGCTATTTTAATTAAACACGCTGCTCCATTCAGCTTTTTTATCATGATGACAGCCAGCTGACAGCTGCGTTACCTGCTGATCCATCCGATCTTAACTGTACATTTTACCTTTTCAAACGGCCAGTTGAATCTGCATAATTGGTGCACCATTATCGTGCTTTAAATTTTAGTTTCTTTGCTGCGATTTGTAAAACCTAAGCCAATCCAATGCGTGTGATTGCGCCATGCGTGGCTGGACACAGACCATGGCTGGAGCGCATTGCGCGATGCGTGGCTGGACACAGACCATGGCTGGAGCGCATTGCGCGATGCGCGGCTGGACACAGACCAACCCCACGGCTGGAGACACGGAGCCGAGTGGAGGCTCACTTTACAGCAGTGGCTGGAGCGCATTGCACGATGCGCGGCTGGACACAGACCAACCCCACGGCTGGAGCGCATGGCGCGGTGATTGCGCGTGTCTGCTTTGTCTAATGAAATAAAGATAGTGGATGGATGGATGGACGTATGTATGTATGGATGGATGTATTATGTAGGATGGAAACTGATTTGCTTGCATTTGCTTGCGAACGCAGTAAAAGCTTTTTTTTTCCTCGGGTCGGTCGGAAAAACAGCTGACAGCTCTGACGCTTTGATCGGCTTTATTTTCCTTGTTCCTTGTGTTCACTGGGCGAACTATAGATGTTAAGTAGCCATGTGCTTCTTTCAAAGCTGCACGTTATTGGCCGAAACGCTCCGATACCAGCCAAACAAGTCCTGCATGTTAATCAGCTGTGAGTATCCCCGCCCCCAGTACGCAAATTCCCGCGGCTCGGTTTTACTCTGAAAACAAACTGATTTCTAACACAAAGTTTATCAGTTTAAACACTTCTAAAGTGTTTTTTAAAGCATGGGATGGGTTCTTTACAACTTCAACTAGTACATTTAGCAAAAAAACGATTTTCACTAATTTCTCAGAAGTTGAAGGTTTATTGATTTTTTTCAGAGTTAGAGTGTGCCGACTTGTTCCTGGTTTTGGAGTGGCTGGTCACATATTCAAAATCACATGCAAACTCAAGAGCTCCCGCATCGCCTGCTGGTCTTGTATTCGCCACGTTGCCACGCCCATGCCCACATCCTCCAACGAAAACTCCTAGTGTTTTAAATCACATCAGATAAATGTATTATCTGCCTTCTAACACAAGATTATCTTGATTAGGTCAAGGACGTGAGAGATGGAGTGAATTTAAACCACCAGAAAGGTGTGAAATTTGTGACCTCAATCCAAATTGGCCACCTTCCTGTTTATTGTACAGCATTGGTGCCAGAGGCCATTCTGTACACCTTAGTGAACTGAGCAAATGTACCAAATTCCATGCTTGTATGACAAAGTAAGTGTAAGGGTGTTTTGTAACTGGGAAATGCCAAAAATATTGACCCTTTTACCCAAAATGGCCGACTTCCTGTTGGTTTTGGACCAGGGCTCCAAGATACTTTTTTGTAGGTCCTGACAATATACACATGTGTACCATGTTTCATCATTCTGGGATAAAGCATGGTTGGGGGATGATTTTTAAAATATATTGTAGGGGGCGCTGTGGAAGAATCAGGCCACGCCCACTATATATTGGACTGCAGTCTTGTCGAGGGATGGACAAGTATCAATCTTAGGCCCTGTACACACATAGCCGTTTATCAGTAAAACCAAACAGTTTATCATGCGGTTTGGCCTTTCATCCACACGTGAACTCCGGTTGATGTAACTATAAACGAATAATAACAAAACTCTGACCACAGTGGAGATTTGAGAACTCTCCGCTTTCGAGTCTGCGTGTGGACTTCAGAACCGGAGGTTTCTGCTCCACCTCCTCCAGCTGCTGCGGCGTTGACAGTCACACAATGCTCTAAATAAAAGCACTAACTGTTATAATTTCTCCCTCTCACTGTCTCCTAACTTAATTGATAAAGCTCCTCGGATGAGAAGCGAAACGTCTTGTTTGTTACAAATAAAGTCCAGTTATTCTGTATTGAACGCCTTTTTTGAAAAGCACTAAAAAGTCAACATACCTACTCTGACATGATTCCCAGACGACATTTTCCTCCATTTTATTAACTTTGTACTCCAACACGGTATTTAATAGTAGTTCAACCTTGCGGTCTGTCCACATAAATGAAAGAAAAAAAAAATAACAGGAAGTGTGGCTGGGTTGGAGGGTTGTGACTACACTACACTGCCACCTATGGGTTCAGCATATTCTTTACAACTTTACAACGCTCTGTGGTGAAAAAAACGGGACACGTAGACAAACATTTTAAATATTCAAACATGTATGGACAGAGACTTTTTTTGCGCAAATATTCGTTTTTCAAACACCAGGCCTGTGTACAGGGCCTTAGTGAGTTTGGTGCAGCTGGGAGCTTATATTGGGAAGGTATTCCAGCTCGATGTTTCATGGACAATGGCCAGATTTGAGGCTTGGCCACACCCATATGCTTTGACATAGAGAAAAACTTTTAACAACTTTTGACCTTCGATTGTGCTGACAGAGTTTGACACCTGGATCTCGAAAGCTCTAGGACGAGTTCGCTCAGATATGACAACAATGAAATAGACAAAATTGTGACTTTGACCTAAAATGGCCAACTTCCTGTTTGCTTTGGACGATTGCTCCAAGAGACTTTTTCGTAGGTCCTGACAAAATACACATGTGTACCAAGTTTCATAATTCTGGGATAAAGCATGGCTGGGGACTGTTTTTTTTTAAATATTCTAGAGGGCGCTGTTGAGGAATTAGGCCACGCCCACCAAGTATTGCACCAAATCCCTGCCGGGGGGTGAACAAGGATCGATGTCAGTGAGTTTGGTGCAACTGGGCTTAAACATGTGGAATCTAGAGCAAAACATATGAGGACGGCGTGACCTGTGACTTCGCCGCGCTGCCACGGCCACGCCCTCTGCTGTAAACCATTGGCAATTTAAAACAAGTGAGACCAACTTGTTATCAGTCATCTGACACAATATCATCTTGATTAGATCAAGAGAGCCAGAGTTGGATCTTTCCTAGCAAAAAAAACACTTCCTGTTCTGAGGGGGCGGGGCTTAGGTGAGGTCAGACTATGACATCATAGGATCGTCAGGCATCCAACCAGGATCCATCATGCCAAGTTTGGTGCCAATTGACCATTGAATGAGAAAGTTATAGCGTTTTGTTTGTTTTGACGAGTACGCCAAGTTCCCTGTTCCGCCACACCCCCTGAACATATACGAAAAGTCAAGCCCCATGCCTTAACTGCATTCTGACCAAGAATGAAGCTGATAGGTCGAATGCCTGAGAAGGAGTTTGTCAAAGTTTGACATGAGTAAAAATGAAAAATGACCACAATTTGACCTTTGACCCAAAATGGCCGCCTACCTGTGCATTTTAGAGGGTACCTCCAAGATACTTTTTTTCTTGAATTGGGGGGATCTACCTATGTACCGAGTTTCAGGTCTGTATGACCTACGGTTTCCACCAACTCATGTTAGGGGGCGTTGTAGAGCAGTTTGGCCACGTCCACTTACGATTCCACCTGAATCCAA
This sequence comes from Garcialebias charrua, assembly GCA_038048925.1. NCBI lineage: Eukaryota > Metazoa > Chordata > Actinopteri > Cyprinodontiformes > Rivulidae > Garcialebias > Garcialebias charrua. Next base: position 33,020 of record JBBPBX010022435.1, read on the forward strand.
AAATTTTAGTTGGGGGACAATTTTGGGTCAAGTTTGGTGAGTTTTTGAATATGTTAAAGGCCCCAAACAGCCGTTCGAAGTGACGGAAAAATAATGAAGAAATCGAGCAATTACAATAGGCCTTCGCAGCGCTTCGCTGCTTGGGCCTAATCATAGTTTCAATACGTTTTATCAGGTGGGAGAATGATAAAACCATCTGACTGTTGATTGCAGTAATTCACATTATTAGTAGAAACAGAGGGCCCCCATCCAAATTTCGCTTAGGGCCCCAAAGAGGCTTGGGCCGGCCCTGGTTGCAGGTGATCTCTGGTGGATTTCCCTGAAGAGGAAGAAGTCAACTGCTATCTCTGTCCCAGACTGGAAATAAAACACAAAGAGGTAAAAAAAAAAGAGTTAATAAGATTATAATTTTAAATTAAAAAGGTTAATTAATAATAATAATAATAAAACAACAATACCTCTTCTTGAACGGTTGAGGTGGTTAAATCTCTCGGTCATCATCATCAGAGCTTTAATCAGCTCCAGGACATGTTGACAATATCAGTTTGAGCTTTTTCATAGTGTTGAAGACTGAAGTGTTGACATGATGGATGTCGTAGCGACGCTCAATAACTTTAAAGCCGGCACATCAACAACATTCAGACGTAGATTCAGAGCTTTAAAAACTTCTACAGCTTGTGTTATTGATCTGGACCGATCTGAATAACCTGTTGAAGGTTGTTTAAATGCTACTGTTATCTGTCTTTGCACAAAGCTGCTTTTCTTTCTTGTAGAAGAAACGTTCATGTTCTGATGATGTCGTTTCAAGTCCGTTAACAAGTCAGACGTGTTGCTGCTGCAGATCTATCCATCCATCCATCCATTTTCTTCCGCTTATCCGGGGTCGGGTCGCGGGGGTAGTAGCCTAAGTAGGGAGGCCCAGACTTCCCTCTCCCCAGCCACTTGGAGCAGCTCCTCTGGGGGAATCCCAAGGCGTTCCCAGGCCAGCCGAGAAACATAGTCCCTCCAGCGTGTCCTGGGTCTTCCTCTGGGTCTCCTCCCGGTGGGACATGCCCGGAACACCTCACCAGGGAGGCGTCCAGGAGGCATCCTAACCAGATGCCCGAGCCACCTCAACTGGCTCCTCTCGATGTGGAGAAGCAGCGGCTCTACTCCGAGTCCCTCCCGGATGACTGAGCTTCTCACCCTATCTCTAAGGGAGAGTCCAGCCACCCTGCGGAGAAAACTCATTTCAGCCGCTTGTATCCGAGATCTTGTTCTTTCGGTCATAACCCAAAGCTCATGACCATAGATGAGGGTGGGAACGTAGATCGATCGGTAAATTGAGAGCTTTGCCTTTTGACTCAGCTCTCTCTTCACCACGACAGACCGGTACAGCGCCCGCTTCACTGCGGACGCTGCACCTATCCGCCTATCGATCTCACGCTCCAGTTTTCCCTCATTCGTGAACAAGATCCCGAGATACTTAAACTCCTCCACTTGGGGCAGGACCTCCTCCCCGACCCGGAGAGGGCATGCTACCCTTTTCCGGCTCAAGACCATGGCCTCGGATTTGGAGGAACTGATCCTCATCCCGGCCGCATCACATTCAGCTGCAAACCGCTCCAGCGAAAGCTGTAGATCACGAACTGATGAAGCCAATAGGACCACATCATCTGCAAAAAACAGAGAAGCGATTCTAAGGCCACCAAAACGGATCCTCTCAACACCTTGGCTGCGCCTAGAAATTCTGTCCATAAAAGTTATGAACAGAATCGGTGACAAAGGGCAACCTTGGCGGAGTCCAACTCTCACAGGAAACGAGCCTGACTTACTGCCAGCGATGCGGACCAAGCTCTGACACCGGTCGTACAGGGACCTAACAGCCCGTATCAAAGGGCCTGGTACCCCATACTCCCGGAGTACCCCCCACAGAACCCCCCGAGGGACGCGGTCGAATGCCTTTTCCAAGTCCACAAAGCACATGTAAACTGGTTGGGCAAACTCCCACGCACCCTCCAGGACCCTGCTGAGGGTGTAGAGCTGGTCCAGTGTTCCACGACCAGGACGAAAACCACACTGCTCCTCCTGAATCCGAGGTTCGACTATCCGACGGACCCTCCTCTCCAGAACCCCTGAATAGACCTTACCAGGGAGGCTTAAGAGTGTGATCCCCCTATAGTTGGAACACACCCTACGGTCCCCCTTTTTGAATAGGGGAACCACCACCCCAGTCTGCCAATCCAAGGGAACTGCCCCCGATGTCCACGCGATATTGCAGAGTCGCGTAAGCCAACACAACCCCNTTCAGCGCTCGCTCTAACCATTTTGGAATGGATTTATGTGCGTGGACTGTTTTCTGGGCTATTTCATCTATCGATACTATCGATAAAATACAATTCTGCGAAGCCAGGGAGAGCCGTCGACACGCGTGCGGTGAGCTACATTATGGACTCGAGGAGTAGGCTACGGGCGGCCGTGGCGTAGTGGTAATGGCAGTCGTCCCCCGATCCGAAAGTTGGCAGTTCGAGTCCCGGTTCCCCACGCCATGTGTCGTTGTGTCCTTGGGCAAGACACTTAACCCTGAGTTGCTCCCGGTAGGTCTGGAAAAGCACCTTGCATGGTAGTCTGCCGCTACCGGTTTATGAATGTGTGTAGCATTCAATGTGTGTAGCACTTTGAGATTTTCAGTAATGAAAAGTGCGTTATAAATTGAATTCATTATTATTATTATTATTATTATTAGGCTAATGTAACTGGCCGCTCTTTCTGTCGGGGACGTGGAATCTCTGTGGATTATTGGGATACTGGTGGCTGTTTCTGCCACTGAAGGCTGAGGAGGATCGCCGCGATCGGCGTGCTGGCGAGACTTCCGCTCAGCGAAAATGCTTTGATCCAGGCTATGATGACCTTCCCAGCTGTTGTGCGGGCTGAACCGCACGGTGGGAGAAGCGGTGGCTGCCGCGGACCTGCGGTGTGTGGAACTCGTTTACTGCCGTCCGGATTCAAACAGGGCACATACGGAAGGATCTTGTAGCTCGGAACCTCTCTCGATTCGGCGATTTGGACCCAGAAACAGCACCTGGACTTAAGACTGCAGTAAAAGTACACTGTGGCCTGACTGAAAAAATAAAGCAACTAATCTAATCTGGTCTCTGTGCAGCCTTGAACTGAAGGCTGTCTACAAATCTTCTCCTGAGCTGGGAAGCTGAAGGGAACTCGCTGCCCTCCCCCACCCCTCCCCCCAGAGGTCTCTGTGTGTGCGTTCTCAGATGGAGCCGGGCTGAGACCTGCGAACTGTGCTTATCTGGAACTGATTACTCACAGACTTTACCTCCCGCCTGCCGTCATAATGCATCTTGTCCTGTCTAATATGTGCTAAAAAGCTGGTAGAGTTTTTTTGGACTTTATCATGGAGTGTCTCCTGACAAATTGTGATAGATTCTTTTTTTTGAATACCACGTTCTTACCCGTTTGTGTCTATTCCTTTTTCCATATCTGATTGTTGCGGCGCGGTTTCCGACTACTGCAGCTTCGCGCACTCGCCCCTATCTTAAGACGGATGTGCGTAATCAATTACGTTGTTTTGTGCCCCGGTGCAATGACAATGTCAATAAAGATATATTCTATTCTATTCTATAATAGTTTTTTTTTTCTCCATAAAACAAAGATATTTATTGATAAGAAGTACTGATAAATAACTCATGAGCGATTGGCTTTTGATGATGGCCCGTGGGGGGTTTAGTTGAACGTCCTGGTTGAATGCTTGTTACACTGGAGGTGAATTAATTGGTATTTGTAAATAAAATTTAAAGCATAGCTCGGTGTCTGCACTGGTGAAGGTAAATGTCACAGTGGTTATTGTTTGATTTTGTTGTTGTTTTTTGCTTGTTTGTTTTTGTTTTAATTTTATCTTGTTTGTCTGTTTCTTTTGACCTCTCTACTGTATATCATTTGTTAGCACGCAAGCACAAGGGCAGATATACACTGATGCCAGTTCACACATGTACCTCATAAAGAAACACATTCATGATGTATATTCTATAACAATACTTAGCTTATTTCTTAATGATAAATAGTCATCTCTCAATGATTATGTTTGTAACTGTGTTTTTTTTATATATATATATTTGTTATAATGGGTATGGATTATCTATATTCTCACAATCACAAGTATGGGCACTTTAAGGTTTGTAACATGGAATATTAATGGAGCCGGTAGCCAACCTAAAAAATATAGGATTTTTAACCAGATTAAAAGATTAAAGGCAGATCCGCTCATTCTCAATCAGTTCATCTGGACAGTTTCTTTTTAGCAGAAACGTTTCACCCTCACTCCAGAGGGCTTCCTCAGTCAGAGTAGTCCAAAGCACACTGTGCTTTGGACTACAGTGTGCTTTGGACTACTCTGACTGAGGAAGCCCTCTGGAGTGAGGGTGAAACGTTTCTGCTAAAAAGAAACTGTCCAGATGAACTGATTGAGAATGAGCGGATTTGATACCTGGACTATTGAGAATTAACTTTCTTGTCTTATTAAAGGCAGATGTTGTATTACTCCAAGAAATTCATAAATTGGCATCAACTATGGATGAGCTAAAATCTTCAGAGTTTCCTAATGTATTCTCAGCCTGTTATAATTCAAGACAAAGAGGGGTAGCAATTTTAATACATAAAAATGTTAACTTCACAGTATTAGATCAGGTTATAGACCCACACGGTAGATATATAATATTAAAATTATCAATATTTAGACAAAATTATTGTATAGTTAGCATATATGGGCCGAATGTAGACGACGCTTCTTTTTTTCATGACTTTTTTTCCACTCTATCAAAGCACATGGATTCCTCACTGGTAATGGGAGGTGATCTCAACTTTGGTTTCAATGACAAAATAGACAGACTGAATACAGTGGGAACTCAACGCAGTTGGCAATCTATAAATATAGTTAAACAGTATATGAATGATTATGGACTCTGCGATGCATGGCGTTCTTTTCACCCTGATAGCAAAGAATATTCTTTCTTTTCACATGTGCATCATTCATATTCTCGTCTAGATTATTTCATAGTAAGCAATTCATTGCTGACCAACATTTCAGACACTAAGATACACCCTATTGCTGTCAGCGATCATGCACCAGTTACTCTAAATTTAGATTATAAAAAAGAAACTAGAAAAAATATAAATTGGAGATTAAATACATCACTGCTTCAAGAAGAAGAATTTTTGCAATATTTTAAAACAGAATGGGCATCATATTTAGAGTTTAATGATTTGCCAGGAACATCAGCATGTACACTTTGGGAGGCTGGGAAAACAGTTATGAGAGGTAAAATAATATCCTATTCAACAAATAAAAAGAAAAAAGAAAATAAACGTATTGAGGAATTAGAGAAATCAATCAAATTATTAGAAGGTTTACAAGGAGAGGAAACACAGCAAAAGCTACGCAAATTAAAATTACAACTAAATGAATTTATTGATAAGAAAAATAAATTTTTGATACAAAGACTTAGATTAGATAATTTTGAATACGGTAACAAATCAGGGAGCTTTTTAGCTAATCAACTCAAATTAAATAAAGAAAAAACATCAATATATGGTATTAAAGATAAACATGGAAATATAATTCAGGGAAATATATATGGTATTAAAGATAAACATGGAAATATAATTCATGATGAGGGAAAAGTAAACAATGTTTTTAAAGATTTCTATAAAACTCTATACACTCCACAAATAAATCCATCTAATGAGGATATTAATGAATTCTTGGAGAAAGTAACACTTCCAAAACTAGATATTAGTCAATCATCAAAACTAGACTCACCATTAACATCAGATGAGCTCCATGAAGCAATTAAAAGCATGCCTAATAAGAAATCTCCAGGTCCTGATGGATATCCAGTAGAATTCTATAAAAAATTCTGGGATATACTGGAACCGATATTTTATAGAGTGCTACTTGAGTCAGAAGAAAATGGCAGGCTACCAACACATATGAATTCAGCCAACATTAGTCTCTTATTAAAACCAGGCAAAGACCCAGTATTACCTACCAGTTATCGTCCAATCTCTCTTATTAATGTTGATGTTAAAATAATTTGTAAAGTCTTATCTAAAAGACTAGAGAAGATAACTCCTGTTATTATACACCCAGACCAAACCGGATTCATAAAAGGAAGACACTCAAACACAAATACACGCAGATTATATAATGTAATAGAGTATTCGTATTTTAAAAATATTGAAACAGCTATTTTTTCTTTAGATGCTGAAAAAGCATTCGATAGAGTAAATTGGAATTTCTTATTTGCTACCTTAAATAAATTTGGATTTGGGAATTACTTCATTAACTGGTTAAAAATATTATATAGTTCACCAACAGCGTGTGTCAGGACAAATAATCAATTATCTTCAAGCTTCTGTTTACAGAGGGCACCAGGCAAGGTTGTCCACTTTCACCAGCATTATTTGCTATTTTTATTGAACCTTTAGCAGCAGCAATAAGGCAAAGTGCTGATATTAAAGGCATAAAGGGTAGAAACATCAGGGTATATGCAGAAATTCCAGAGTTGAATTTAATACATTTTAATACCTTTTTAATACCATCAAAATATTTTTTAATACCATCACGGCACCGAGCTGTAACCGTAGCGGCAACCTGTTGTACTTCAGTTTAGAGCAACTAATTGTAAAGTGATAGATTACTGTCATTTTCTTCCTAAACTTTGGTAGTAAATGTAGTTTTATAACAATTACTGGATACATCAATTTGCTTCTTGCCTCAATAAAAGCACTGACCTACTTGTTATTTAAATCTAACCCAAGAGAAAAAGTTTAATTGTTCCCACACATAACATATCTCTAATGGCAAACAAAAACTGTAAACTTGAAAACAGAACAGTTTAGTTAAAATAATTCAACACTGAACACATGCATAATTCAAAAAGAGAGGTAGAAAAATAATAACTACTGTATTTTTCATCCTGTAAGTTGCAGTTTTTTGCATAATTTACATGCCTTGCAACTTATAGGACGAAGTGACATATTTATAGATTTTTTTCCCCATATTTATAAACCATAACACTGAAATATGACCGTTTCATTCATTCTGACTGAAAAAAAAAAAAACAGTTCATGATATCTATTGTAGTAATAGTATGGCATGCTGTTGTATCATGTAATAGGAAAACGTGCCTATAATGACAAATTTAAAAAAGTTCAAGACAAAAACAACTGGACTTTATTTATTATACTATTTATTATACTATTATACTATACTTTATTGTTTTTTTATTGCATTTTTTAGAATTCACCATGTCCTGGATGACTGAGAATCTTCACTAGCTATTAATGACTCAATCGGCCTGCCATACTCTCCCCACCTCTCTGCTTGAACCTTCAACCCAGCAGCAAGCTGCACCACGGTGGCGAAATGCAGCTAATTTGACCATTAAAGTGCATTTGACCATTAAAGTGCAAGAGCTCCACAGTGACTGGTCTGAATGACTATAGACCGGTGGCCCTCACCCCGATAGTCAGAGTCAGAGTCAGAGAGTCTTTATTGTCATTTGCACCGCATGTGGTACATGAGATGAAAACGAGATTATGTACACGAGGTCCCAGTTACATCCAACAACAAATGAAAGAGAAAAACAGTAATAACATCGAGAACTAACTAAGAAAAACATCAACTAGTAATACACTAAGCCTAATATAGTGGGAATAAACAGCAGCACGAACATGAGTTTGTATGAGCAGATGGTCACAGATGGTCACAGATGAACACAGCAACAAGAAAACATATCAGCATCACCATGATGTGATATTTTGCAGTGTTTATTTTAATTTTATTTTTATTTATTCATGAGTCTAACAGCCTCAGGGTAGAAGCTGTTCCTCAGTCTAGTGGTTCTACACTTGATGCTCCTCAACCTCCGTCCTGAGGGGAGTGGGGCAAAGAGTGAGTGTGCTGGATGAGTGAGGTCTTTCATGATACAGGTGGCTCTTTTCCTGCATCTAGAGGTGTAAATGTCTGTGATGGTGGGGAGACTGACTCCAACAGACTTCTGTGCAGCCTTCACCACTCTCTGCAGAGCTTTCCTCTCTTCAACTGTGCAGCCTCCATGCCACACGTTGATGCTGGAGCACAGGATGCTCTCCACTGCACACCTGTAGAACGAGGTGAGAACTGGGCTGCTCAGGCCGGCTCGTCTCAGCCGTCTGAGGAAGTAGAGTCTCTGATGACCTTTCTTGATCAGGCTGGTGGTGTTGTTGCTCCAGCTGAGGTTATCATTCAAGTGTACACCCAGGTATTTGTAGCTGGAGACCACTTCCACTGCAGACCCACCTATTATCAGTGGGGCATGGGTGTGTTTGTTCCTTCTGAAGTCCACAATCATCTCCTTTGTCT
>JBBPBX010022436.1:0-41416 GCA_038048925.1 Garcialebias charrua
ATTCAATTCAGTTTATTTATATACAGTAGCTCCAAATCACAACAAAGTTGTGTCACGGCACTTTATCCACAGTATTCCTACGCCCCATGACGCTTTGCGCGAAATGTGCACACGACTTCCGGTTGACCGGAAACACCGTTTGTTTACATGCGAGTAATACAGTTGAAGACAGTCCAAACTTTGTTGTTTTAGTTCATTAAAAATGTGGGAACACCACTCGTTTTGTTAAAAGAGGAGGGACAAATAAAAAGAAATTACAGATGTTACCTGATCGCGCAGACATAATTTAAAAATACATAAATAGCGAACGCGTTTGCTCCGGCCTCTCGGCTAAGGTTTGTTAGCAGCTATCTCGGCTAAAAATACCGGTCGCGCCTGACATATATCATTTTAAGACAGTAAATCATCCAAAACTCTCATTAATAAACCCTCCCTGAATAAAAAGAAATTACAGATGTTACCTGATCGCGCAGACACAGCCATAGAGTAGGATGCAGGAACACTCTTTCTTTGTTTTGGGTCCGTGTTGAAAACACTGTTGTTTTAGCCAAAGATTTAGCTTGGTCCGGTTGTTGGTGCAGCCGCGAACAGCACAGCAGGTACCTGAACCCCGGTAGGACATTTCAGTAAACGTTCCGTTTAAACAAAAGCTGTGTTTGCTCCGATAAAATGAATGAAAATAACTTTCAAAAACACCCGCGATCCATACTCCGCCTATGGAATAAAGGCACTTCCGGTGTCGGACAGGAAGTACAATGCACATTCGCTTCTACAGTGACACCCCCAAGAATACTGTGGATAGGAACATTCACATATATAGAAAAGCCAGTGAGTAAAGTTCTCGATCTAAGAAAGCCAGCAGACATGTTGAATCTTTAAAGTTTATGATGATCATATAAACAACATATGATGGGATATTGAACAGTTCCTAGTTTTTAATTACATGAATATTATTCTAAAGTTGTTCAATTTTTAGATGTAAATTTTGCAGACCAAGGAACCTCTACCCATCTTTACTTCTGAGAGATTCAGCCTCTCTAAAAGGCACTTTTTACCAGGTCCTCAGAACACTGACTAAAAGTATCAAAACACTGACTAAAAGTATAAAAACCCTGACAAAGTATCAAAACACTGGCTAAAAGCATCAAAACACTGACTAAAAGTATAAAAACCCTGACGAAGTATCAAAACACTGACTAAAATGACCAAAACACTGATTAAAAGTAGCAAAACACTGGCTAAAAGTAGCAAAACACTGGCTAAAAGTAGCAAAACACTGGCTAAAAGTAGCAAAACACTGGCTAAAAGTAGCAAAACACTAGCTAAAAGTAGCAAAACACTAGCTAAAAGTAGCAAAACACTAGCTAAAAGTAGCAAAACACTAGCTAAAAGTAGCAAAACACTAGCTAAAAGTATCAAAACACTAGCTAAAAGTAGCAAAACACTGGCTAAAATGACCAAAACACTGATTAAAAGTAGCAAAACACTGGCTAAAGTAGCAAAACACTAGCTAAAATTATCAAAACACTGACTAAAATGACCAAAACACTGATTAAAAGTAGCAAAACACTGGCTAAAAGTAGCAAAACACTGGCTAAAAGTAGCAAAACACTAGCTAAAAGTAGCAAAACACTAGCTAAAAGTAGCAAAACACTAGCTAAAAGTAGCAAAACACTAGCTAAAAGTAGCAAAACACTGGCTAAAAGTAAAAACACTGGCTAAAAGTAACAAAACACTGGCTAAAAGTAACAAAACACTGGCTAAAAGTAACAAAACACTGGCTAAAAGTAGCAAATCACTGGCTAAAAGTAGCAAAACACTGGCTAAAAGTAGCAAAACACTGGCTAAAAGTAGCAAAACACTGGCTAAAAGTAGCAAAACACTGGCTAAAAGTAGCAAAACACTGGCTAAAAGTAGCAAAACACTGGCTAAAAGTAGCAAAACACTGGCTAAAAGTAGCAAAACACTGGCTAAAAGTAGCAAAACACTGGCTAAAAGTAACAACACTGGCTAAAAGTAACAAAACACTGGCTAAAAGTAACAAAACACTGGCTAAAAGTAACAAAACACTGGCTAAAAGTAGCAAAACACTGGCTAAAAGTAGCAAAACACTGGCTAAAAGTAGCAAAACACTGGCTAAAAGTAGCAAAACACTGGCTAAAAGTAGCAAAACACTGGCTAAAAGTAGCAAAACACTGGCTAAAAAGTAGCAAAACACTGGCTAAAAAGTAGCAAAACACTGGCTAAAAGGTATAAAAACACTGGCTAAAAAGTATCAAAACACTAGCTATAAGTATCAAAACACAGGCTTAGGTAGCAAAGCACTGGCTAAAAGTAGCAAAACACTGGCTTAAGTAGCAAAGCACTGGCTAAAAGTAGCAAAACACTGGCTAAAAAGTAGCAAAACACTGGCTAAATAGTAGCAAAACACTGGCTAAATAGTAGCAAAACACTGGCTAAAAAGTAGCAAAACACTGGCTAAAAAGTAGCAATACACTGGCTAAAAAGTAGCAAAACACTGGCTAAAAAGTAGCAAAACTGGTTAAAAAGTAGCACAACACTGGCTAAAAAGTAGCAAAACACTGGCTAAAAAGTAGCAAAACATTGGCTAAAAAGTAGCACAACACTGGCTAAAAAGTAGCAAAACACTGGCTAAAAAGTAGCAAAACATTGGCTAAAAAGTAGCAAAACACTGGCTAAAAGTAGCAAAACGCTGACTTCTTAGTTTAAACATGTTTATTGTGCATTCTGTTTTTATATACATTTTATTCAACATTCCAACTTTTTAGAAGTGGTTTTATAAATATTGTTGTCCATCAGTCCTGACAGTGGTGCATGCTGGGTAAAGTTTTTGTCCTGGTGTACGTTTGTGTAATTGCACAGAGTTGCATATTTTAAAACATATTCTCTTCAATCTAATCTTCCCAGAGGGAGGAACGTATGTCACTGATGGCTTTGATGGTGGATACTTTTTTAGAAGCAGCTGGGCCCTGGGCAACCTTCGGCTGCTACTTTTTACTGTCCTGCTGCAGTTGCTGTAAAATTGATTTTGGTCTCTGCTGAACAATAACGGTGCAAACAAACAAACAAACTGACAGCTTGATTAGCTCGCAGCAGCAGGCTCGTTTCCCTGTCTCATCTGGTTCTTAAAAAGAAAGTGCCTTTAGAGACGCACAGCAGCCGAATGTCGGCTCAGCAGAGGAGATCCCTGCTGTAGCTAAGGGATGACTCAGAAATAAACAGGTTTATTACGGGCTGGGCTCTCACTGATCCACATAAACTACGAGCAGGTAGTGTGGAGCTGGAGGTTTCTGATAACGGTAATAACACCAAGTCTGGGTGAAGGTGGACTGAAATGCAAAAACATGTTCCCAAAGCAATCCATGACAGGAGAGCAGCCGAATAAAGCTGCAGAGCTCCTCTGAGCTGAACATTTAAATAGAGAGCAGAGCAAATTTATACACCAGCAGGTGAAAAAAACAAAAAAACAGCTGAACTTTCTATATCACATCCAACCAGAGCGAAAACAGAGGTGGGGTGGGGAGTAGAAACAAGCAGAGAGGCTACAACTCTGAGGAAATACTGCAGTGTGCTGACAGCTAAAGGAGTGCTGAAGAAGCTAAAACTGAGCTAATAAAGCTAGCTAACAGGAGCAAAAACTCAAAGGAGCACAATGTTAGCTAATAACTTTCAAAGGTATAAAAATAATGCTAGTTTTAAATAGAATAACCTAGCCAAAAGCTAAAAGTTGCTAAATGTAGGAAAAAAAAAAAAGTAAAAAGCTTGCTTAAGGATGACCGCTGGCTAAAAGTACCAAAACATTGGATAAAAGAAGATAAATACTAGCTAAATGCTAGCTAAAAGTAGCTAAACACTGTTCAAAAATAGCAAAAGACTGGCTAAAGGTAGCTAAATGCTGACCAAAAGTAGCTAAACGCTGTTCAAAAGTAGCAAAAACTGGCTAAAGGTCCAGCTTGTAGAGCTTATCAAAAGTAGCTTAATGCTGTTCAAAAGTAGCAAAAGATTGGCTAAAAGCGGCATTGGCTAAAGGTAGCTAAATGTTGTTCAAAAGTAGCAAAACACTGGCTAAAATAAGCTAAATAAGTAGCTAAACGCTGTTCAAAAGTAGCAAAAGGCTGGCTAAAAGTAGCTAAATTTACACCTCCAGATGCAGGAAAAGAGCCACCTGCATCTAAAATATCTTTATTATATAATTATTTTTCATTGTTTTTTCTTATTTATTATGTTCATTCCGTTGATAGTACTAATCATTGCTAGAATATAGCTTGTCTCATTTCTATTCATCAAGTTATAATGTAAAATGTAAAATGTAAAAGATTTAAGCAAGTAGAGACAGAAAAAAGTCATTGTTGTTAACTGTGTTGTTAAAAAATAAAGATAAAGTTCAAAAAAAAAAAAAAAGTAGCAAAAGGCTGGCTAAAAGTAGCTAAATGTTGGCTAAAGGTAGCTAAATGCTGTTCAAAAGTAGCAAAAGACTGGCTAAAGATAGCCAAATGCTCTTCAAAAGAAGCCAAATGCTCTTCAAAAGTAGCAAAAACTGGCTAAAGTTAGCTCAATGTTGTTCAAAAGTAGCAAAAACTGGCTAAAGGTAGCTACATGCTAAGTAGCCAAACACTGTTCAAAAGTAGCAAAAACTGGCTAAAGGAGCTTGTAGAGCTGTTCAAAAGTAGTAAAAGATTGTAGCTAAATGCTAGCTAAAGAAAAGAATGGCTAAAAGTAGCAAAACGCTGGCTATATTTAGCAGAAATATTTTAGCTAATGGGACATTTTGCCAACAGGCTGGTTTATTTTCAGTAGATGACGTAAACGTTTAAGCTCTCGGGTGGTTTGTTGGTGTTCAGAGTAAGTTCAGAGGTTGACTCTCAGCTACTACCACTCCAGATTTAGTTCAGTGTCTGTCAGAATTTTTATTTTAAAGACAGTTGACAACTGACCTCTAATGAAACCCATTGCGTTTCAGGAGATATTTTGTTGACAACATCTAAGCTGGTGGGCGATAATGATGTGGCTTCAGGGAAATCTTTTTCTTCTACGTATGGACTTTACTGAACTCAGTAAAGTGTCTTTTTGTCTTTGGGTTTTTATTTTTTAATCAGAGTTGGAGGTTCTCTTCGTGGTGCATTCAGGTGCATCAACTTTTCTCTGGAAACTGGAGGTGGGGAAACAGGAAGACCTCCTTCAGTTGGACTTGGTTCTTGGTCTTCTCTCCGGCTTGTAGAGATTTAAAAGGCGCAGATGTTCTGACCCGCTCTGGATGACTCCATCAGTGTTGGCGTCAGCGAGGGTCGAGCAGATAGACGAACAGATATAAACAGAAAGGAGCCGAAGAAGAACCGAACCTTCGGCTGCTGACAGACGAACTGTCCCTCTCTGCAGAACTCCAGCATCACAAACTGAGACAAACCTCCACACAGCTGGAGTCACAAACACGAGCCAACACTGCCCCCTGCTGGCAGCTCTGAGAGGCTGCAGGCAGATAAATCAGCTAAAATCGTTTCAGAAGAAATGCAGCTACATGTGACACACTGTGTTTTAGTGCGTGAAGTGTGTGTGTGTTGTAAATGACTGTCAGCTACTACCACACCAAATTTTAGCTCAGAATTTGTAAAACTAGCTGAATTTTAGCCAGTTTTGTGTTCGTTAGTTGGCTGATGCAGCCATCTTGAATTTATTTGAATACATCAGTAGTACATCCAGCGATTACTTCCTGATGGTTTCATTATAATTTATCTGGTGGCTTGTAGGATATTTTGCTAACAGATACACAGTTAATAGTTTTAAACTCAAGATTTCACACAACCAGTCTCAGCTACTACCACACCAGATTTTAGTTAGGCCTTTTATTGTGGTCAGCCTATCAGCATCTTACGCCACACCTGTGAGGTGTATGATTCTCTTAACGAAGGAGAAGTGCTCCCTGACACACATTTACACAAATGTGTGAACAATATTTGAGAGAAAAAAGACCCTTTGGGTACGTAGTAGAAGTCAAATCTTTGAGTTCAGCTCATGAAAAATGGGCGCATGTTGTATTTATATTTTTATTCAGTGTACAAATGATGTGTTTTATAGCAAAGTTTTAAACTTTAATTTACTCAAAGAAAAAATATTGAGACTTCTGTATAAAAAATATTTCCTTTTCTCCCCCAAACAAAATAACTTTAATATAATTTTGAGCAAAGTACCAGTAGGTAAAGAATAATATATTTTTGACAGATGGCTTTACGCAGCTAAAAAAAAAAAAGATTTTTCCCAAATATTTGGCTGTAAAGTTTGAACACCGAGCAGCTGGTAGTTGATTGACAGGTGTCACATGCTCGTCAGAGCCTCCAAACGAGCGCTGGTGAAGAGCAGCAGCAGGACATGAGTTCAGTACTTCCTGATTGAATGTGGAGTCTGACTGGTTACCATGGAGACAGACATGATAAATGAGCTCTTTGTTGTGAATCTAAACCTGCTCATGGTCTTTCCTTTAAATTTTCACTAGATTTAAAAAAAAAAGATAGCTTGTTTTTCTGATCAAAACCTGAATTTCAAATTCTCCGTCTCAAGATCTTCAAACTAATTCACAGTTGGTTGAAAATTTCAGATTTCTCACCCGATGAGCTCGTTTCATTTATGAGTGCCGATTTGTGAAAGTCAACTTTTTATCAGTCTGGAGTGTTTTGTTTTGTTTTAAAACGTTTATTTATTTCATAATAATTAAAAACACAAATACCATTTCAAATTCAAATTAATAAAATACATATAAAATAAAAGGTAGCAGAAGAATAATAATATCTTATATCTGCCCCTTCATGTCATCGATCATATTAAAACACACTGCTTGGCTCAACAACAACAAAAAGTTGCCACCTGGATTTAACTAAACAAAATGAAATCAAATGGAAGAAAAACAACAGTAGCAGTCAGGACCATGTTTAATAGTGAAAGAGCATTTCCACATGCACAATGTGAAGGGAACTCAAGGGACTGGGACTGAACAGCTGTGTAGCCTTAAGAAAACCACTAACCAGTGAGGCTAACTGGAAAAAAGGCTTCAACTTGCTCTGGAGCATAAAGATTGGACTGTGGAGCAATGGAAGAAGGTCATGTGGTCTGATGAGTCCAGATTGACCCTGTTCCAGAGTGATGGATGCATCAGGGTAAGAAGAGAGGCAGGTGAAGTGATGCACCCATCACGACTAGTGCCTCGTCATCAATTCAAGATCTTTGTGAAAAATTAATGCAACACTGGATGGACTTGTGACAAGTTTATCGAAACAATGACACAGTGAATGCATGATGTAATCAAAGCTAAAGGCGGTCCAACAAAATATTAGCGTGACTTTTTTTTATTTTTTGGCCAGTTTTAAAGGTTTTAAAGAGGAAACCACAAACTTTACAATGATGTCACACATACGACGGGATTTCCCAGCAACGTGTTCAGTTTTAAAGGAGATTAAATGAGTTATTTAAGTCACATCTGTAGCAGCTGTGGAAAAAGCTGATTTTATCTGTGATGAGGCCAATTTCAGCTACGGAGAAGCTCATTTTAGCTGCAGAGAGGATTATTTCAACTGTGGAGGGATTATAGCTGTGATGAGACCGATTTCAGCTGCAGAAGGTCGTTCTTCCTCATGAGGGAGTTTTTCTTTTCCACTGTCGCCTTCATGCTTGCTCAAGATGAAAGTCTGATGGAGTTAAACTCAAAGCTCCTCAGATAAAACTGGTGCTTTATATAAAAACTGAATTGAGAACCAGGAAACATGACGTGGACACGGAGTCAGGACCGTTTCCGGGCTTCTGGGAGGATTTTCCTCGTTCACGTGAACAAGGTTAAAACCTGCAATAAACATCTGTCAAAATATTTAGTAATACACACATCTGTAGGTACTTTGACAGCTCTGTGTGTATTTGTACACATCTGTGTAACAAAACAGTCTGAGAGGTAAAAAAGATTCTAATAAAACTGAAACATTTACAGGACTGAGAAATAAACACGTTTTATATTTTAACTTTAAAATCTTTAATAAAACTATCAATTTTAACAATAATTACAAAACTTGACTTTTACAGCTGAGAAACACGAGTTTGACTTTAAGCTGAACCTTTCAAAAACAGCGTGAATTAATTGAACTCTGAACAGTTTCTAAAGTAATTTTACTGCAAGTTAATTCAGATAAAACAAGGTTTATACATTAGTGTTTTTAATTCCAGTATAATAAAAAATCGTTTTTGTTCAGAAATAATTTACAGCAACCTCCGGTTTCACTAAACGACGAAAAGGTGGGAATGCTCTTTACTGAAAATAAGTTTTAACTAATTCAAAACGGTTTCGTGTTGTGACTGAAGATTTGTCTTCTGCCACAGGAACAGTACGGTAATGTTTTATTTTTTAATCAGCTTCGTTTGGATTTAAAAAAAGTTTTAATCAAATAAACTGTTTTAAAGTTTTTATTAACGTCTAAACAACTAAATGTAAACAGAAGACATGAAATCACTTAAACATCTTTCTGACGTCCGTCTTGTGTCGTTAGATTTTAAGAACGCTCTTGATAAACGACTTGATTTATTGACATCGATCAGAAAACTGATGCTTCCCCAGAAACGTCTTCAGGTCCAGATGTGTCCTGCAGGTCCAGATGTGTCCTGCAGGAGAAAACAGATTTATGTTCGTGTAAAGGGCAAACCTTTTCATCCAGGTTTAGAAAACAGATTGCAGGGGTGTCAAACTAATTTCCACCGAGGGCCACATCAGCTTAGTGGTTGCCCTCAAAGGGCCAGATGTAGCTGTAAGACAGTATAAATGTAGTTAAATTTAACTAAATGTACAGTAATGTAAATTAAACACAACTACTCCTTATTGGTAAATAACTGTTTATTTTACTTATTCAACTTACAAATATTACATATATATATATTTGCACAGATGTAGAAATATATGTCTACTTCTTACACTGTTATAATATAAAACCCTTTTGACTTATTGATTATGTGACAATCAGACCTTTTAAGCTCTCAAGGGCCACATAAAAAGATGTGGAGGGCCACATCTGGCCCGCGGGCCTAGAGTTTGACACATGTGGATTAAAGCTTGCTTGGTGCCATCTTCTTGAGAAGATTCTTGACCGAACAACGCTCGTGGAACTACCCTAGGTCGCACCTTTTTATGGTTTTTTCAAGGCCTGCGACCTATACTCAGGTGCGACCTATATATGGCTTGTTATCACTTTCGGTGAAACAAATTTTTAAATCCAGCTCATTTCACAATTACGTTCATTTATTAAGGAAAAGTTCAGCTCAGACATATATTTGCTATAATTTTTATCAAACAAATAATTGTTTTTAAGTGTTAATCTTCTTAAAAGCCTTGCTGTGCGCTCCTGTGGCAGACATTTGCAGCAGAGCTAAACGTAGGTGCGACCTATACACCAGTGCGACCTATCTAGGGATTTTTCCAATCTATTGGTGATAATTGGACAATGCGACCTATACACAGGTGCGACCTATACACCAGAAAATACGGTACTCCAACGTATCAGTCCGCCAAGAAAACAGTAACGGCAGAGCTTTAGCTGGACTAAGAACAAATGTTCCGGTAAACAGCTGTGTGACATCACTTCCTGTTTACAGATGACACGTTCAGAATGTAAAACTTTAAACACAAACCTGCTGGTTTAACGTCCGATCAACTTCTTTTTGGAGGATTTCTTCTTTTTCTGCAAACAAGTTGTCAGATCAGCGTCACTGCTGGATTTTAAAACTAACCTTGAAGGAAAAGTTCAGCTCATCAGAGGTGAGTTCAGTTTAAACTGGTTCGTCTTTCTGCAAACGTCGTTTTATAAAAACTGTAGCTGCTGAATGAGTCAGTGAACTGTTGGCTCCTCAAACTACAGGCAGAAGACTCATTAAACTACAGGAAGAAGACTCATTAAACTACAGGCAGAAGACTCATTAAACTACAGGAAGAAGACTCATTAAACTACAGGAAGAAGACTCATTAAACTACAGGAAGAAGACTCATTAAACTACAGGAAGAAGACTCATTAAACTACAGGAAGAAGACTCATTAAACTACAGGAAGAAGACTCATTAAACTACAGGAAGAAGACTCATTAAACTACAGGAAGAAGACTCATTAAACTACAGGAAGAAGACTCATTAAACTACAGGAAGAAGACTCATTAAACTACAGGAAGAAGACTCATTAAACTACAGGAAGAAGACTCATTAAACTACAGGAAGAAGACTCATTAAACTACAGGAAGAAGACTCATTAAACTACAGGAAGAAGACTCATTAAACTACAGGAAGAAGACTCATTAAACTACAGGAAGAAGACTCATTAAACTACAGGAAGAAGACTCATTAAACTACAGGAAGAAGACTCATTAAACTACAGGAAGAAGACTCATTAAACTACAGGAAGAAGACTCATTAAACTACAGGAAGAAGACTCATTAAACTACAGGAAGAAGACTCATTAAACTACAGGAAGAAGACTCATTAAACTACAGGAAGAAGACCCATTAAACTACAGGAAGAAGACTCATTAAACTACAGGAAGAAGACTCATTAAACTACAGGAAAAAGACTCAGTAAACTACAGAAAAAAGACTCATTAAACTACAGGAAGAAGACTCTTTAAACTACAGGAAAAAGACTCAGGAAAAAGACTCATTAAACTACAGGAAGAAGACTCATTAGAAGAGCTGAACTGTCCCTTTAACGGTTGTGATCTGTCAAACAGTACAGAGTCTGGAGGAAGAGGCAAAAGTCTTCATCCAGGCTAGGCCAATGTGAAACATCTACTTTTGACACTGTAGATATTTTCTCAGCCGTGTGTGAACTTGGAGCGTAGATGGACCCGGTTCTGGTTCTGAATGTTCACCAGGAGTTGAGGAACCCCTGATCCATCTGCAGCTACGCTCCCAGTTCAAACGTGTTGAGCAGGGCGGGGCTGTTCAGCTGCTGGCCCCGGGGCCCACATCCAGCCTGCAGGTGAGTTCAGGTAATGACTTCAGCTGTTTATTAGTAGGGATGCACGATATTATCCTCATGGTATCTGTATCAGCTGATATGTTAAATTTCAACATCGGACATTCCATTAAAATAACTCGCCGATACAAAAGACGCTGTTTTTGCCTGCAGCACAACGTGGTGACGTCACGTGCGCCATACCCAAATTCAAAATGTCTGCAGTGTGGAGGATTTATGGACTACCGGTACGTTGAGCCTCGCTACATCGGCCGCAGTCAGAGATATTTTTCCGACGTAACAGAGTTACAAAGCCGTCATCTCCGACGTCATTGAGAAGCTAATAGCCGATAGCAAGACGTGTTGGGTGAGTTTTACTAGGGATGCACCGATACCGAAACCAGTATTGGGTATCGGTCCGATACCATGTGCGTTTACCGGTACTCGTACTCATACTCATAAAAGGGCTCCGATACTACAAGACCCGATACCAGTTTCATTTCATTTCATTGACTATGTAAGAGTTCAAATGTAAAACATTTTATTTTTTTGTACAAGTTTGGACATACTTTACAGATTACCAATAGTAATGTACTTTGTTTATTTATGTTTGAAGTGTCTAATGAAAATAAACAGTTTAAGTTAATTAGAATGATTAAAAAAAATATTAATTAGTACTTGTATCGGTACTTGGTATCGGCAAGTACTTTAATGTAAGTACTTGTACTTGTACTCGGTTTTCAAAAATCTGGTATCGGTGCATCCCTAAGTTTTACCACAGACATTTGGACGTCGCGTTAGCTCCGTTAGCATGATTAGTCTTACGGCACAATGGATAGACAAAAACTTTGAAGTTAAAAAGTCTGTCCTTCATGCACAGGAGTGCAGAGGATCCCACACTGCAGCTAGGAACCGGGAACAAGTCTCCACAAGTGACTAATATAACATTTAACACTTTTCATTTAATACAAGTTAAAGTACTGAATATATGTCACCAGCTGTTGCACAATGTTTGTAGCAAATAAGAGGCTATGTACTGACAAAGGAACGTATATAAAATATCGGCATATTGGCCAAAAATCCAATATCGTGCACCCCTAACGAAGCTCATTTCAGGAGCATTGTTTTGGTCCTGGTTCTGGACCCCTGGACTCAGAGTCTTAAACCAGGATCTAGTTTCTTACCGCGGCAGCTGGAGGAGTTTGTGTGCCGTCGTCAGGCTCCGCCTCTTCCTGTTTGACCTGCTCTGTGGACATCAGCACATGTTGGGATCTTATTTCCTCATTAAATGAACTCAGTAATGACAGAGTGCGTCTTACTTATTTTCTTTGATGGAGGCTGGTCCTCAGGAACTGGACCTGAACCTTCACTCTTTTTTTTTCTCTTCTTCTTTTTCTTCTTCTCTCCGTTTGAAAACGCTTCGGATGCTGGAGGCTCGAGGCTACGGTTTTCTTCCTCAGCCTTCACCAATCTCTTGTTCTTCTTCTTTTTTTTCTTCTTCCGTTTCTTTGGAGGCTGGTTTTCTTCTGAACTTCCTTCAGGCTCAGTTTTGACCATCCGTGGCGTTTGGTCTTCTGGTACCGGGTCGTCTTTCGGTTCCTTCTTGGTTTCTTTTTGCTTCGGTCTAAAAAAATAAGAGAAATGTTACCTTCCAATGTTCATGTTCATGTGTAAAATGTTTTTAAAAACCCTTAGTAGTGACTTTTCTCTTCCTGCAGGTGGGTTGATGCAACTAGTCTTCATTGTCATCACTCCTTTCATCTGAAGCTTCAGTCTCTGTTTCAGGCTGAACTTCCTCTTCCGTCGTCTCTTCGTTTTGGTCGGGAGCAGAGAGGATCGTTCCTCTGAGGGGCAGGAATCATTAAAGTCGTCGTTAAGTTTCAAACAGCGTGTAAATAAATGTTTTCACTCACCGGCGCCCTCTGCTGGAGAAGCTTCAGACTTCAGCTCCTTGTTGCTCTTCTGTGTCGTTTCTGTCGGACTCTCCTCCACGCCTTTGACCTTCTTCTTCTTTTTGTTTTCTGACGGAGCGACTGCAGGTTCTTCTTCCACCTCATCTTTTGCCCTTTTTCTCTTCTTCACCTTTTTCTTCTCTTGAGCAACCTCTTCTTCTTCACTTCTCTTTACGCTCTTTATCTTTTTTCTGCTCGGTGGAGCGTTGCAGTCGGCGTTCGGAGTTTCCGTTTCATCTTTTTTCTTCTGGTTCCTGGTCTCTCTGCAGGACTCCTCAGGTGACTCCAGCTCAGATGCTTCGATGATGAAGACGTCGTTGTCGTCAACATATTCTTGCGTTTCATCTATAGATTTTTAAAAAATATGCATCATTGTTTTTGTTTTATAAACACAGCTGAACAGTTTTGTCTGTTTTACAAGCGTTTTATTTTTACAACCCTAAACCTTAAAGTGAGATTTAAATGGACTTCCGCAAAGCTAAAGTTTTCCTGAATCCACAGCTAAAACATTTCACTTCAATTGTTTCATCGTGATACGCTGGCAGACTGAAGCTGATTTTAGAGAAACCTGAAGAACTGTTAATGAAGACATTTACCGTAATTTTCAGACTATAAGCCGCTACTTTTTTTCACACGCTTTGAACAGCACGGCTTATCCAATGCTGCAGCTAATTTATGGATCAATTTTTTATTTTTTATTTACAGGCTTCATGTCGCCAAAACATTTAGCCTCGTCACACCTGGGCACTCACATAGCTGCACAGTACACGTCTCTTTTGGGGGGGTGGGTCCTCATGACTCAATGAAACTACTACTGCTGCAGGTCCAAAACTGTGAAATGAGTTACTGCGTGTCAGACTTACTGTTTTTAAGTCACGTTTAAAAACACACTTTTGTTGTTGATTTTAACTTGTCTGTGTTCTATAACTATAAGTTATTTATCTATTTACCGTATTTTTCAGAGTATAGGTCGCACCAGAGTATAGGTCGCACCATCCAATTATTGCCAAAGAATTGGAAAAATCCATATATAGGTCGCACCTACGTCAAAATGTGGACCGTGTTTAGCTCTGCTGCAAATGTCTCTTCCACAGGAGCGCACAGCAAGGCTTTTAACCCTTTTACATCTAAGCCTCAAATTTCCGCCTGGCATTTTTTACTTGTTTTTCACTAGAAAATAGGAAGAAAATGTCCTATGGCCCAGTGCTTCAGCACATTTTTCCAGAATATGTAGAACTTTCAATATCTGGCATTGTTTTACATTATACTTGATACTAAACCACTATTAAAACTGTTTAATATCACTAAAAAACAAAAAACGAAAATATATTTTAGTGATTTTATGCAAATAAAAATTTGCATTTGAACATGAAGTACAGATTTTGCATCACAAATTAACAATTTCAACACTATAGAACACATTTACAATGTTTTTTTTATTCCCACATATTTTTACAAACAAGAAACAGACTAACAATTCTAACTATTTACAGGCGATTTTTCCCCTCCCCCATTTCTTATTATTGTCCTGAGCCTTTGTTTGTATTCCCTGAAGCAGTTTCTCTCCAGCTGAGGCACAAGCCCACATCACAAGCCTCACACCTCCAGGCTGTGCTTTTCTTAGGGCCAGTTTACACGGCGCATATTTTAAGTGTAACCGCTACTTTCTCTTTGCGACTTTGCTTAGCGCCTACACGACACCGCTGGCCCCCCTCTATAGCTGTGTTTCCATCCATTTTCATTTCGTATTTTGAGCTACCTCGCAAATATGTAAATACAAATTAATGCAGATCAGAAGTGTTTCCATCTACTGGCTTGAAGCGCTTCTTCCAAGCCGCGCACAGCGTCATTACGTCAGACGTCAGCGTCATTACGTCAGCACTGCGCATGTCTACAGTAAACAGGAAGTAGCGGTTGAAAACAGAATCCGGCCACACATCTCGTCAAAATGGAGAGAATATTTCAGGTACGTGTTGTTATCGGGCGAGTTGTATTTATTCTGTCATGCCAACTAGTTTTAGCGATGTTACATGTTGTCCGGAGCGGAAACAGCTGAACGTCACGTGACGTGAATGTTCGCTACGTCAGAAATGAGTCGGAAAATGTGTTTCCATCTGTCGTTTAGCGCATCTCAAATCCCAAAAACCACCTCAAGCGAGCGTATTTCAGGAAGTAACCTCGCATTTTGCCGTTTCCATTAAGCTTTTCTGCTGCGCTACTTCAAAATGCGCAGCTAGAAACCTTGATGGAAACACGGCTTATGACACCGATAGTTTTCTGAGCCTGCTCCCAAAGTGGAACTTTTTCGCTGCACCCCCGCTGATAATATCTAATAATAACATGCTTGTTAGGCTGATTGGTGACTCTAAATTGACCCTAGGTGTGAGTGTGAGAGTGGATGGTTGTTTGGTGTGAGTGAGACAGGTCCCTCTTGTAAATGAGTCCCCATGACTCAACGAGGCTAGCCTGTATAAATAAAGGTTGAATGAATGAATGAATGAAATATAAACATCTCCTGCTGATCTTTTGTGTCAACCACATGCGCGCAGCCCGCACGCGCGGGGCAGGCTGACATTTCACGTGTCACGCTGCTCAATATAACAGTTTAACAATAATAAACAGTATTTATGTTAGCGTGGGAGATGTTTAAATTTATCTGAACTACAGTATCTATCTGGACTCGTTACATTTTTTAAACAGTGCGTAACGTGCTGTGAAAATGAAGACACCAGGTTTATTTATTTATTTATTTATTCAGCAGCACAAATTTTACAACGCAAACACTGAGAATTAAACTGAACACTATTAAAAACACGTGAACCGAACTGTAACTACGTTAATGAACTGGACTCTTGCTGTGTGTTCATCTGGACCCATCAGAACCGCCGAACCGTCTGCCTGTTTGGAACGACAGCTTCTCCACCTGGCAGAAATAAATAAATAAAAACTCCGTTGTTGTGTGATCAAAGTAAACACAAGCAAACATTATATTAAGAACGTTGATTTACCTGCTGTAAGTCAGCTGTTTATCACGGAGTAAAGTCAGACTTCATCCTCATCGACTCGGTTCTGGTCCACAGTCAGCAACTGGTGCAGCTTGTTAGATGAAGAGGTCCCGGCCGCTTGGTGTCAAATAGTGTCGACTCTTATCCAAAATCCAGCTTTAACTTGTTGTTGTTAGCTCAGCTTTTAGCACAAAAGAAACTAGCAGACTGCCAGCAGAGTGACGCAGCACACATGCGCACTGCGCAGTGGGTGAAGGTTCAGCAGGACGCATGCGCAGTGGGTGTAAGCGGGGGGGCATGAGGGAGAGGGGAGATTCAAGCAGATCCATGTCAGATCCGTGTCAACGCAAAACTTTTAAACTAATTAACATGCCCAAAAGTTACGTTTCCCCCACACAGTATCCGTGTAAACAGGGCCTTATTCAGTGCTTGCAGCGCCGCCTTCATGCTTGCTCTCTGAGACACATTCCTGATCGTTGCTGCATGGGGCTGGAGATGATCTACAGGTTCCTTTTGTGGCTCATTTCGAAGAGGAACACCTAGGAGGTGTGCTGCCAGCTCTTCCTGGAATCTCTGTTCATCATCTTACTTCTCATAGTGACACACTGGTCCTTGTGTATCACGAATGAGTTGGTCACAGCAATGTGGTGTGTGGTGCTGTTGTATTGAGACTTTCATATATAGTGCACTTCTACACAGACAAAGTACAAACTGATGATTATAATATCTTATAGACTTGATAAACTATTCTAAAAACAACATAAAATAAAACTATAAATACATCCTATTATGTGTACCCAGTAAAAACTATTATCCACAAGTAACAAGCGAGCCTCATTCATTCAGAAATAAAATTCAAAAAGTTATTAGATCAAATGTTTTTTCAGCTTTTTCTTCAGAAGAACAAAAAGAAACTTCTCCAAATCATCTAGGAATCTCCTTATTGTCTTTTTATTCCTTGAAAAACATTAGTTTTGACATAGTTTCTGCTCTGCTGCTCATGTTTGCCTGCTCACGCTGCATTCCGTTCTGCTGAAGACAAAAGCCTCGCTTTCCCCAGCGCTGCAGCCGGGAGAGAGTGACTACCGTAACTGTAGCAAAAACAGCATAAAAGCGCACTCTTTTTTCTTTCAAACACCGTTTAAATTTTTCTGATAGCGCAAACGGTTGCAGAGTTACGGCAATGTAAAAATAGCTTGTGAAAATGTATCGTCGACGACACGTTCGGTTTAAAAGGGTTAAGAGGATTACCGGTAACACTTAAAAACAATTAACTGTTTGATAAAAAAATTATAGCAAATATGTTTCTGAGCTGAACTTTTCTTTAATAAATGAATAATTTTAGCAAGATAAACACCTAAAAAAATACATTTGTTAGCGGACATTATTGTAAGAGTGTGTCTCAGTTTAATTTTTGTTAATAAATTATTACAAATCAGCTTATTTTATAAAAAGCCATATATAGGTCGCAGGCCATGAAAAAATGGTAAAAAGGTGCGATCTATACTCTGAAAAATACGGTAGATCTACAGGTTTGACGTTTTTGCTGTGTCCTTTGTGCTGTGTCCTTTGTTTTTCCTGTACAGCACTTTTTTTTTGTTCCTTTTTTTTTTCCTTTGCCTTGTTGCCGTTTTAAGTGCTTTATAAATAAAGTGGTATGTTACCTGTATAAATAAAAGGTTTAAACAAAAATAAAATATGACCAGTTAAATTACCAAACAAGTCACAGTGGAGAAGTCCCGTTCTGTCCTCCCTGTTGTGTCCCAAGGGAGGGGGGAAACGAAGTTAGGAAGGTGAATATAGTTACTTTTTTTTATTTATTTTAAACCAGCCATGTTACAGGCACTGTTCAGATTTTTTAATTTTTTTATTACTGTAGGTACTTAACTTAAAAGCTTAAAAAAACTTTGTATAAATATTTTACGCTACAACGTCAACACCTTATAGACAAGCACAGCCTATACATGTACAAATTTTTTATTTATTTAGTGGGCGTGGCTTACATTTGGGTGCGCTCAATAGTCTAGAAATTACGGTAATATAAATAAATGTGAACAACAAAGATCAAAGGGCTGCAACTTGACGGATTCAGATCAAATACATTTTACTGTATAAGAAAATGAGACGGTTGTTTCATGTTTTACCGTTGAGCTCAGCTTCAGTTTGAACCTCAGGCGTCGTCTCGCCGTCCTCTGTCCTCCGAGATACACAGACGTTGTCTTCCGTCTGAGACACAAAGATGTCCTCTGTCTTCTGAGACACATAGATATCGTCTTCTGTCCTCTGAGAGACACAGACGCCATCTTCTGTCCTCTGAGACACATAGACGTCGTCCTCTGTCCTCTGAGACACATAGACGTCGTCCTCTGTCCTCTGAGACACATAGACGTCGTCCTCTGTCCTCTGAGACACACGGTTCATAAAGTGAAATGATTGTTGTTGAAAATCATCTAACAGTTTAAAGTCATAAATTGTAACGACACAATACAGAACTAGTTTGAAGGGACGGTCTACCGCAGTCCAGGGAGTTGGATTGTGGAATGACTTGGAGTGTGATGTGAAAAAGGCAATGTCAATGTTTGTGTTTAAGAAAATGATCAAAAATGAATTGTTGAAGAAATGTGTATGAAGTAGTTTAATGTGTAATATGTTTAAATTTGAAAATTGAGATGAGTTATTCATTTTTTATTACTTATAGATAATTATTGTTTGAATTGATTGTTTTGAAAAGGAGCAGATATAATAAGATATTTTCTTCTTTCTGCTGCCTTTCGTTTTATATTTTCTTTTTTTAATAAAAAACATGTGTTTGTTAAGTATTTATTTTTATAAAATGAATAAAAAATAAATTAAATAAATAAATCACCTCAGAGCTCTCCTTGTTATGCATTTATTTTATAAAATGAATTAAAATTTTAACATTTTAAAAATAAATAAAAAAATCACCTCAGGGCTTTCCTCTTCCTTTACACAGACGTCTGAAGAAGTAAAAACAATAAAACAACGTGATTATCGTCTTTTCTGAACAATATTTACACAAACGTGTCAGAATAAAAACAGCTGGAAACGCCTGAAACATTCAGATTCTTTTTCAGGCCTAAAAACTCAAACTTCCTGAAGTAAAACAAGAAGAAAAGGAGATTTATTAAAAACAAACTCCAGCTCATCTTACTAAAAACTACACTGTAGTTTGATGATGGTGTTTGGAGGAAACTGACGACCTGTTAAAACTTTTTGTGGCTTTTGCAGCTAAAAGCTGACTTATTCCAGGAGGTTTAAATAACAGCAGACGTCTCAGCGATAAACTTTTATTTACCGTATTTTCCGCACTATAGGTCGCAGTTTTTTGCCTAATTTGCATGCCTTGCGACTAATAGAGGTGAGACTTGTTTATGGATTTTCCCCCATATTTTTAGACCAATTTTTGGCTCAGATATGACCGTTTTTCATTTTGGCAAAAAATGGTGCAGTACCACTTTTGTCCGCTAGAGTCCATCGACCGTTCCCACCTCATGTGTCCGTCTGAAAAAAGCCTCCTCTGCTCGGACTGACTGTCGCTGCCCGGCCTCCTGCTCTGGAGGTAAGAACTACGAAACCACAGGACAGATTTTCTTTAAACTTACAGAAAGTAATTACTAGGTGGCCATTTAAAAACCGTTAGCTGCAGGAGATGTTTAGAGCTAAAAATAAAATTGATCTTTTAGCATCGTTGTTTGTTAGCGGTTAGCTTACCGTAAACGGATACTATTTAGATAAATAACATGATCTACAAGACAGATTTTTATCAAACTTACAGAACGTACCGGTAATTACTTGGTGGTCATTTACAAACTGTGACCCTCGGGACCGTGTCCCTCTCTGGTCTTGACTCAATGGCCTGGCGGTCGGAGAGGTGTTTCTTTTGCCTCGCTCCTTGGGTGGACCTTGGCGAACTGGGGGGGGGGGTACGCAGGGTCAGCGGGGGAGCTGACTCGCTGCGGGAGCATTGTTCCTGCAGATATTTTCTCCCCATCCCTCACCACGCACCTCCGCCCTCTTCATCTTAAATTAATACATGTAGGGAATTTGAGTCTCGGGTGTGCTACAACGGTTTTACATCTCTGTTGTTCAGAACCACCTGGGACTCAATTTTATATACACTTTAGACATTCATTCATAAACATCCTCATAAAAGTCACATATAGGGAATGGAATGAGCACTATGGTTATGGGTGGCGGGATGACATCACTCTCGCCCCCATGCCTATGCTCACTCAACATTATGCATTTAGACAATAAGGGCCTGGGTTAGAGTTGGAGTGGAGGGGAAACTGGTACAATGCCAGCCTTTGCTCCTTCTCTTTCCTTTTTAAGTACACTTTAGAACAACACTCACCAACAGTACATTTGGGGACGGGGGTGTGTGTGTCGGGGTCTTGATTTGTTAATTTCAATTTTATTTATTTATGTATTTATTTATATATATATATATTATTTATTTATTTTTCTCTTACCCCCCTGGTTGCCTGGCGGACATTCTGGGGGTGGGCCGTCAGGGGTTGTCCTGGGATGTGGGGGGGTTCGGGGCCTGGGGGTTCGCCGTGGGCGGGGCTGGCAGTGCGCTCCCCCTGGGGCTGCTTGGACTCGGGTGTCCTGTCCTGTCGGCAGGGCGCGGGTTGGGCCAAATCTTGGATGTTTGCTACTCTCCACCCCAGAACGAATGGGGCTACCTCCTGGGTTTGGATGTGGGCTGCCCCATGTAGGGGGCAGGTACATGTCTTGGACCTAGGGGGTATAGAGTGTACATTGGGATTATGAATGGAACGTGTCGTTATTGTTTGTCTTTCTGTGACTGAGGGTGAGGATGAGGGTGGGTCTGAATGAGTGTGTCTGTGTATGAATGTTTAAGTGTCAGGCTGGGACTTGGACTGCCCCCTCTCTGATACATCTGAGGCTACTTAGTGTCGCGCTCCTGCCACGTGGCCCCCTGGTGGGTGTTCCTTTGCCTGCGGGCGTGCTTGGGGCCCTCACTATCTGGGGTTGGGCGCTTGGGCGTTTGTCGGCTCGGCCTGGTGGCTGCCTGGTGGGGCTCGTGTCCTCTGGTCCTGTCGGGTCTGGGCCTGAGGGGTGGGCGTCCCCGGTGCCCGGGCCTCGGTGACCGGCCCTGGGGCTACGTCGGTGCAGCGGGCTCCGGCGGGGGCCTGTGAATTTGTCGCGTTTGACCCCGGGGGGTCATTGTATGTGGTCGCTGGTGGGATTTGTCCGGTTCTTCCCCTTGGTCGGATCTGGGGAGTGGGCGAGTGGCTCGTCCTGTTCGGGTGGCCCTGGGGACTCTGGGCTCGGGGTCCTTCCTGGGGTCTTGGGCTTTGATCGCCCCTTCGTCTGCCTCGGGCTTTGGGGGGACGGATCTCTGATGCTTCACAGTCGCTACTAAATGTTCTATTGGAGGAACCTTATTCACTTATGCATGCTCACAACCACACACAAATGGATGCAGGGATGTATATGTAGATATATGCAGATATGTAGATGGGTATATGAATGAATATAAATGTATATGTATGTATACTGTATATATATTTGTAGGTATGGGTATGTGTATTTATAGAAATCTACTGCAAGGTCATGAATATTATTAGTCTTTATGCATGTATGTTTCGTTGCTGTGTTCTGTCATGTGCTTTGCAGGATTGCGGACGGAGGTTGGGTGTATTTGCCTTGTGCTTTTTTTGTGGATAATTGTTGTTTTGTTGTCTTACTTTCTCTTTTCTCTCTCTATAAAAAAAATAAAATACATATTGGAGT
This sequence comes from Garcialebias charrua, assembly GCA_038048925.1. Taxonomy (NCBI): domain Eukaryota; kingdom Metazoa; phylum Chordata; class Actinopteri; order Cyprinodontiformes; family Rivulidae; genus Garcialebias; species Garcialebias charrua. The sequence continues at coordinate 21,722 of JBBPBX010022436.1, forward strand.
GAGAGGATGGCTATAAGGTGAGAAGGGAGGCCATCTATAAATGGAAAAAATAAAAATAAAAAACTGACCTGTATGAGATTTTTGAGATCAAATTCGATTTATTTATAATTTATTTTCGCAGTGCACACTACTGTTTGGAAGACGTCAAAGCAAAACAATTTAAATCCAGCAGATTTGACCATTTCGTGAATTTATTAAGGAACGGATAAGCTCAGGAACCCTTGTGCTATAATGTCAGCTAAGAAATATATTTTAAGCATTTATTTTGCTAAATTTTAAAGAAATAAAGCCGTCCCACCCGCACGCGTGCACGTGACAAAACTACTTTTTTTAATCCAGCTGATTTGACAGTTGCGTTCATTTATTAAGGAAAAGTTCAGCTAAGACGCATCTTTGCTATAATTTTCAGCAAACAAATAATTGTTTTTACCGTGTTAATCTTGGTAAGTCCTTCCGTGCTCGCTCGCTTGTGGCCGCCATTTTCAGTAGGGCAAATGACGCGCTGACGCGTCGCATAGCAGTGACGCATAATAGATGCAACCTAAATAAAGGTGCGATCTGTTTATGGATTTTTCCAGTTTATTGCCAATAATTGGACAAAGCGACCTATAGAAAGGTGCAAGTTATCAGGCGGAAAATACGGTACTCGTGTTTCTAAATTATTAAACGTTTTTATCTCGTTGATTCTTCCAGTTGTTAGGATGTTATGTAAATGTGTTCACACACAGCAGGTTCTTTGTTTTTCTCCACCTCAGTAATTAAAGTCCAAATGAGGACACCGTTAAAGAACCGTCTGTTCAGAACAGGCTGATGTGAGAAAAATGTGAACTTTAAAACGCAGCGTTTCATCCGGAGCTTTTCTTCCAAAAGTTTACAAAAACACCACAAATCCTTTTAGTTTCTTTGTTTCCTCCCAATAAAGTGAAAAAATCGGTGCACCCCTAGAAATTATTAAAACGCTCTGCAGGGAAACGGCTGCATACAACGTGCTGCCAAACACGAGAACGAAAAGAAAAAAAAGCCGTGCGCTTCGTTTCTCTGCAAAATAAAACGTGTCCTGTGTCAAAATAAGAGGCAGGAATAAACGTGAGGCTCACGGGGCAACGAGGGTCAGTTCCAGCTTCTGTTCCTGTTTAAACGTTTATTAAAATTTAATAAAAAATAAAGATCCACAACAGACGGAGCTCGTTTAAATCACCTGCTGGTCCTTAAGGAGATTTCACAAATATTTCTGCATCCTGCACTGGTTTTTACACGTCGATTGAAAAAGACTTCACTTCATGAGGACACGACGGCGTGGAACAAACATCAATATACAGTACATTCATTTTACTTTACTAAAATAAACATTTTACTTTACTAAAATAAAATAAACATTTTACTTAACTAAAATAAAATAAATATTTTACTTAACTAAAATAAAATAAACATTTTACTTAACTAAAATAAAATAAACATTTTACTTAACTAAAATAAAATAAACATTTTACTTTATTTTTTATTTTTTTTAAACATATATTTATTGATTTTAACAAGAGAAACAGAATCATACAAATATTCAATTACCAACTTAAAATATAAACCCAGAAAAGACAAAAATCAACAGAACATACACACAGGGGAAGAAAAAATAAAAATAAAATAAAATCCCGCAGCAGACCCTCAAAAGACCAACCAGCATATATATCAGAATAGTTCAACATATGACCTTATAACAAGTCCTTTTTCCAGCCATCGAGTTGGATATCATTTTGGCCCAGCCAGTTGTAAAAGACAGTCCAGATATTCCAAAATTTATCAAGCTTGTTCTTATTAAAATAACTGATTTTCTCAAGTGCAAAGTAAAACGTCATTTGCGTAGTCCATTGTGAGATTCCACATAATGAGTCTTTCTTCCATGAGGACGCAATACAGCGTTTAGCTTCCAAAAAGGAGACATTAAGTAGGGATCTCAAGTTGTTTGAGATAAAGTCATCAGGATAAATATTCAAGATGCACATTTTAGGATTTACAGGAACTAGGGATGCACCGATACCGATACCAGTATCGGGTCGATACCATGTGCGTTTACTCGTACTCGTACTCATAAAAGTGCTCCGATACCACAGGACCCGATACCAGTGTCATTTAAGTTTCATTTCGTTTTAAGTTTCATTTCGTTTTAAGTTTCATTTCGCTCAGTTTGTGCATAAACGCTCTAAACCAGTAGGCGGCGGAATCGAGCAACAGACTAAACGCCAGCCACATAAATAAAAAGAAGAAGAAGACGACAAGCACGTTAGTCAGCACAAACAAGCAGCAGAAGGACGCTCTAAACCAGTAGGCGGCGGAATCGAGCAACAGACTAAACGCCAGCCACATAAATAAAAAGAAGAAGAAGACGACAAGGACGTGCACAAACAAGCAGGCGGGTTGTGGAGGAGGCGTCATGTCAGCGGTGTGGAAGTATTTTCAGGTGAACGAAGGTGACAATAGTAAGGCCGACTGCAAATTATGTTCAGCGAAGTTGTCCAGAGGAGGAAAACACGCTAGCAGCTTTAACACAAGTAACCTGATAAAACATCTAAAAGGCCAACACGACAGCGAGTTCAAGCAGTTTTCCCAAGGGAGCGGGAAACAACAACAACCAACTTTGCAGCAAACCTTGATGAAGCGGGAGAAAATGCCCAGAGACAACCCTCGCGCTATGAAAATCACAGAGGCGCTTGCTCAATACATCGCTCTTGATGACCAGCCATTATCCGTTGTTGATAATGTGGGATTTTGACGTCTTGTTGCTGTGTTGGAGCCGAGGTATGAGATTCCTAGCCGTCGCCACATTACAGAAACAATTACAGAAACAATTACAGAAACAACATTACCTAAACTACACGACTTTGTGAGGAGACACATTCAGAACCTCCTGCAAGATGTTTCGGGCCTTAGCTTGACGACTGATATTTGGACAAGCAGCGTTAGCCCGGTGTCTCTTATTAGCTTAACCGCACAGTGGATTGACGAGGATTTTACATCACGGAAAGTCATCTTGAACGCAAAACAATTTCGGGGTTCGCACACGAGCCAGGCCATCGCAGCTGTGCTTCATGACATGCTCCAGGAGTGGGGGGTGAGTAAAAGCTCTGTTCACGTTGTGCTTCGTGATAACGCTAAAAACATGATAAAAGCCATGAATGATGCTGGACTCCCAAGCTTAGGGTGTGTCGCACACACCCTCCAGCTGGTGGTGAACGAGGGACTTTTGGCCCAGAGAAGCGTGTCTGATGCAGTGGCTGTGGGTCGAAAAATTGTTGGACATTTTAAACACTCCACATTAGCCTACTCCCGGCTTGAAGATATTCAAGTGCAACTCAACCAACCACTTAAAAGACTCCAGCAGGACGTGCAGACTCGCTGGAATAGTACATTCTACATGTTACAGTCTCTCATTGAGCAGAAGAGGGTTCTTGGAATATATGGATCTGAACATGAGCTTCCAGAAAATCTTACAGCTCACCAGTGGGCAATTTTAGAAAAAACTATTATTGTCCTGGCTCCGTTTGAAGAGTTGACACGAAAAGTAAGCTGCTCTGATGCATTGGTGTCAGATGTCATCCCTGCTGTGACTGTGCTGCTGAGAGTCCTAAACAAAGAAACTGATGAAGATCATGGGATCAAAACCATGAAGTCGACTTTGGCTGAAGCTGTCAAGAGGCGCTTCACTGATGCTGAGAAAACCTCACTCTACTGCATCTCAACTGTACTGGATCCAAGGTAAAATAAATAAATAAAAATGATTTAAATAATAATAATAATGATTTAAAGGGCCCTGTAACACGTTTTAGACAACTTGAGCCAAATCATTGAAAATTTAACATCTACGATGAAGATGGAATAAAAAATAAATAAAATGGAAGTAATATTAGTAATGTGCACATGAAAAATATTTCACAAGTTGGCATGACTTGTCTAAAAACATTACAGTGTGACAGGGCCTTAACATTTTTCCTTCTATTTTACCTGTAAATGATTACTGTCCTTTTTTTTTTAGGTACAAAGATCGTTTTTTTTCAACCACCACCATTGCAACGGAGGCCAAGGACATGCTGAAGACAGAGCTGCAGAGGGTTTTCGAAGAACAGCCAAAGGAGGATCTGGGAGAGCCACCTGCTAGAAAGCCTCGCAAGGTACAAGCGTGCAGCAGTCTGGACAGTGTGTTTGACGAGATCACAGGTGAGCAAGAGTCATCTTCACTGAGCCAAGCACCAGTTGGTGCTGCAATTCAGTTAGAGACCTACCTTGGAGAGCCTACAACTTCTCGGGAAGACAACCCACTGCAGTTCTGGGGAGTTAATAAAGTGCGGTTCCCTGATCTGGCTAAACTAGCACAAAGGTACCTCTCAGCTCCATGTAGCAGCGTCGACAGTGAGAGACTTTTCAGCTCAGTGTCACACATTGTTGATGAAAGCCGAAACAGAATAACTGCTGATAATGCAGAAATGCTGCTTTTCATTAAAAAAAACTTGCCCCTCACATTCTTACACCAGACCTAAACACACTACAGATACATATATAATTTGGCCAGCCATTATTTTATTTTTGTACAGTTAATTTTCATTCACATTTAGGTGAAAGATGTGGTGAGGCTGTTTGTTAAAAAAGATTCTGTAAGAGTTCAAATGTAAAACATTTTATTTTTTGTGCAAGTTTGGACATACAGATATGTACTATTATTTGCCAAGCCATTATTTTATTTTTGTACAGTTAATTTAATTTGCATTTAGGTGAAAGATGTAGTGAGGCTGTTTGTTAAGACTATGTAAGAGTTCAATGTAAAACATTTTATTTTTTGTACAAGTTTGGAGATTACCAATAGTAATGTACTTTGTTTATGTTTGAAGTGTCTAATGAAAATAAACAGTTTAAGTTCATTAGAATTATTTTTTTCAAAAATATTAATTAGTACTTGGTATCGGTACTTGGTATCGGCAAGTACTTCAATGTAAGTACTTGTACTTGTACTCTGTTTTCAAAAATCTGGTATCGGTGCATCCCTAACAGGAACCTTTTTACCAATCATCTGACTAATCACAAACAATACCTCCTTCCAAAAATCTAACACTTGAGGACATGCCCACATACAATGAAATAAAGATCCTTTTTGTAAACTACATTTAATGCAAGTGTCAAGAATATTAGGGTTAAAGTGATGCAATTTAACTGGAGTGATGTATTGTCTTGTCAGCCATTTGTATTGTAGTAATTTGGAGTTTGTGTTGGCGGATTGTTTATGAGTCGAGGTACAGGCTTCAGACCACTCCTCACTCGATACACTATCACCCAAATCTGTTTCCCATGCCTTTAAAATGTTGAACGAAGATTCTTTAGATTTGTCAGCAAACAGGGAATAGAGACGAGACACCTGCCCTCCTTCATCTAGGTGCTTTATGATAATACAGATAACCCCCCACTTACGACTCCATCGACCTACGAACAACGGGACCTACGAACATATCATATTTAATAAAAATATGAAATTACTGTATTAAAAAAAATATATATATTTTTTTTTTGTGTGTTTAAATGTTCTTAATTTCATGTGTACATCACTTTGTTGCAGCTGTGGTTGTTTTAAAGGCTTTATAAATAATAATTATGATAAAAAAGATCATTTCTGATCATTTTTGAGCAATCTTGGGCAACAGGAAGTAGGTCTTCAGTTTACACGGTCACAAATTAATGTAGAACACCGGACGCCATTTTAGGTTCAGTCACTGGGGTCTCCGGTCACAGAACACCGGACGCCATTTTAGGTTAGCTGCCCGGGAGCCAGCCGAAGACTGGTGACCAGGATGGCTTCATATGGATTAATTACGAGCTGGAAACGTCTCTGTGAACTTTGTGGATGTCTCAGGCAGCAGCGGATTTATCGGTGATCGTGCCAGGCCGCCGCGCGAACACCTCCGGCCAGGCTCTGGCCTGGCTAGCTCCAGAAGCTAACACGGGAGCTAACACGGTAGCCGGCCGAAGACTGGTGACCAGGATGGCTTCATATGGATTAATTACGAGCTGGAAACGTCTCTGTGAGCTCTGTGGACGTCTCAGGCTGGAGCAGGAGCTACAGATTGATCGCGCCGCCGCTCCAACACCAGCTCATGGCTTGGCTAGCAGAAGCTAGCCAGCTAGCTAACACAGGTCTGGAGCAGCTGCGGTGGTTCACTGGCCGGCCGCCGCGCTGCTCGGCCCCGACAACAATCAACGCATGGCAACCTAAGATGTCGGCTTTGACCATCTCAAAGTAAGAAAATATATTTTTATTTATTCTGTAAATGTGAATAGCAATGTTTAACATTACAGTACACTACTGTACATGCTTAAATGTGTGTGCGCGCTCCGTTAGCATGATAAATAAAGGTTGAATGAATGAATGAATGAATGAATAAATTTTTTTTTAAATATAATTTTCACCCCCTACCTACGGCAGGATCGAGCTGCGAACGGTTCTTAGGTCCCGAACTCGTTCGTAGGTCGGGGGTTCCCTGTATCCTCTAATGAGGACAAAGAGGGTAGATCAAGCTTATTTTGTTGCTTGGATAAAATGAAACTCCGGATTTGAAGATATTTATAGAAATGTTTTGCAGGAATATCATTTGTTTTTAAGTTCTTCGAATGACATAAATACCTTCCCTGAGAAAAGATCAGAAATCTTAGCTACCCCCTTTACAGACCAGAGCTTAAATCCTAGATCTGCTCTACCTGGACCAAAATCCCTGTTACCAAAAATGGGTGAGAACTGGGATAGATATTGCCTTTCTCCCAAATGATCAAGTACTTTTTGCCAAATAAGTATTGTATTTTTCAGAAAAGGATTTTTTGTTTGTTTGATAAGCTTTTTCCTGTCTGATGAATACAAGTATAAGTTTATAGGAATAGAGATCAGCTGTGACTCAATTGTAACCCACGCTGGGGGATGGCTGGTAATAAAGTAAAACATAGCTGCCCTAATCTGAGCTGCCCAGAAATACCATAATAAATTTGGCAATTGCAAACCTCCTCTGTCATATGGCAAATATAATAGAGACAATCTCAATCTCGGACGCTTACTACTCCAAATGAAATTGGAGAAAGTTTTATTTATCTCCTTAAAGAAGGAGGGAGGTGGAGAGAGTGGAATCGATTCGAAAAAATATAAAAATTTTGGCAATATTGTCATTTTTATAATATTAACACGACCAATTAAGGAAATGGGCAGTTTGGACCATCTTTCTATTGAATGCATAACTGATTCTATAAGGGGGTTATAATTAGTTGGAATAATATCGTTTATTGTAGGAGTAACTTTAACACCTAAATAGGTAAATCCTTGTTTTGACGCTTCATATGGAGTAGAAACTGGGGGATTGAGACGTTCTTTTTCTGATAAGTACATTATTTCAGATTTAGTGTTATTTATCTTATAACCTGAAAAAAACCCAATGGACTTAATTAACTCATTTATTGTGGGCATGGTGTTCCCCAACTTAGAGCATTTATTAGGGATGCACTGATAAATCGGCCGGCCGATCGATCGGCTCCGATTTCCTTAATTTGGGGAGATCGGTGATCGGCCAATCTTTAAATGAGAAGCCGATTTTATCTACCGATTTTATCTGCCTCAGCAAAGGTTGGAAAATCCTGAAAATTTAGGGTGCATTTTGACCTTTTAACACCTGAAAATCGGTATCGGCCAAAATCGGAATCGGCAGGTCAGACTTTCTAAAAATCGGTAATCTGTGATCGACCAGAAAATTGAAATCGGTGCACCCCTAAATATTATGTAATCTGCATACAGGGCTATACGATGTTCCAAGTTCCCTATTCGTATACTGTACCAGTTATTTTATCATGTTTGCGAATTGCCATAGCTAAAGGCTCGATGGCCAGCGTGAACAACAAAGGAGAAAGGGGGCAGCCTTGCCTTGTCCCACGTTTCAATTTAAAGGAAGATGAAGTCAGACCATTGGTCAAAATTTCCGCTTGTGGGTTCGAATATATTAACTTTACCCAACTAAGAAATTTCCCTTTTATACCAAACCGTTCCATAACAGCAAACATATATTGCCATTCTATCCTGTCAAAGGCCTTCTCTGCGTCCAGTGACAGGATAGCATTGTCTGGGACTTCATATTTCTCAAAAATTACATTAAACACCCTTCTGATGTTATGAAAACCCTGTCTTCCCTGCACAAAACCATTTTGATCAGGGTGGACCATCATGGGTAGAAGTGGCTCTAATTTCTTGGCTAAGACTTACCATAAAATTTTAACATCATTATTAATCAGAGAAATTGGCCTATATGAGCCACATTGAGTTGCAGGTTTACCTGGCTTCAAAAGTAGGGAAATTATAGCTGTATTAAGTAAAGGAGGTAGAGACCCTTTCTCAAAGGCTTCTTTATACATGTCAAGCATGGGAGGTATCAGTTTAGATTGAAAATTTTTATATATTTCAATTGGAATTTCATCCGGCCCCGGGCTCTTCCCACCTTTCATACTTGTTATAGCCTCAGACAATAATTGTGCATCAAGCTCAAAATCAAGTGATTTTAAGGATTTGTTATCTAGGGGAGTAAATTCTAATGAATCCAAGAAAGCATTTTGTGCCTGGGGAGCTAGGTCTGAGTAGTCTGAGCTGTATACAGGTGGTCCCCGACTTACGAGCGCCCTGACCTACGAGCGTTCGACTTTACGAGATTATCATAATTAATAAAAATATGAAAAAAAAAAAAATAATTATTTTTTTTTTTTGGGGGGGGTTTAAATGTTCTTAATTTCATGTGTACAGCACTTTGTTGCAGCTGTGAATGTTTTAAATGGCTTTATAAATACGTAAAGTATCATTATTATCATTTTTTAAATAATTTCGTGCTTTTTTGAACAACTTCCTGCGGGAACCAGGAACCGGAAATACCGCCTCCGCCATTTTACATTCATTAGTTCCAGTCTCGGCACTCGGCAGTCGGCTTTTGGAGGACTGTTTCTCCCATAAGAGCATGCCTCATACGGATAAATTAACTGGAAACACTCCCTGAACTCTGTGAATGTCTCAGGACTGGAGCAGCAGCCGCGATCGCTCCGCCGAGCGCTCCCACAGCGCCGCGCGAGACCAGCAGCTCATGGTATGAGCTAAGGCTAACATGCTAAACCGGACCCAGCACCAGACCTGCAGCAGACAGCCGGCTTTGTGCGATCAGAGGTCCCTGGAGCTCGCCTCGATGTCGGACTGGAAGCCGAAGACATCGGGGGACAACGAGCTAACTTGGAATAACAAAGCCGACAGCATTTTTGGAGATGCAGATAAACCGGACTGCCCGGAGCTGCGGATTCGGGGGAGCTAATGCTAACAGATGCAGCTGAAGGCGGCGCAAGCAGACGGCTTTCGGTAAGTTATTAAAACTTTTTCTGTATGAAGTTAGGATACTAACAGTCCTTTCTGTCTGGACTAGACAGTTGCACTGCACTTTGACTGCACATAGAGCGCGCGGAGGGGGGGGCGAGAGACGACGTGTCTGTCGTGTGAAAACAAAAGGCGGAGAAAAGCACTGTTGTACAGAAAAAACTGTACAGGTATGTGTTTATAGATGAATGTGTGGTGTAATGTGCTAGCTAACTGCTTGTAAATAAAGTGTTGTGCATGTTTAAGGATCAGTATGTACGCTTGTTCAGTCTCATGTTGATAAACGGGTGTGCGCCGCAGCGCTAGCGTCTTTTTTCTATTTGCGAGCAAAGTTCCGGTTTTACGAGATAGCCGTGTTCCGAGGTACGAATTTTCGGTTTACGAGCAACTCATAAGTACGGAACTCACTCGTTAGTCGGGGACCACCTGTAGTTTGTAGTAAAAATTTGAAAATGTGTTTATTTTTTTGGGGTCAGATGATAACTCCCCCTCAACTGTTTGAATTGAGTTTATTGCTTTATCTGATTGTTCCTGTTTAATACGCCAAGCCAACAATTTACTGGCCTTTTCACCTTGTTCAAAATACGACCGTTTCAATTTCATTAAACTTTGAATTGCTTTATTTGTAGATAGCATATTATATTTAGCTCTTAACCTAAGAAGTTCTGTATTTAATTGGGTTGAAGGATTATGAAATAGTTGTATTTCAATGCTTTTAATAGATTTTTCAAGTTGTTCCAATTCTTGTTTATTGATTTTATGCTTAAAGCTGGTAAAACTAATCATTTGGCCTCTTAAATATGCCTTAAAGGCCTCCCATCTCACAGTTGCTGAGGTTTGGTGAGTGTTCAATTCAAAATACATATCTATTTTTGTTCCAATAAAATTTATGAAATCTGGGTCCCTAAGCCAAATTGATTGTAGACGCCACTTTGGTGAAAAGGAAAGATTAGGAACCTTAAGGTAGAATGAGATCGGAGCATGATCAGATATTACTATACTATCATACCAACTGGTTGTAATATGTGAGACCAAATCAGCTGAGACTAGAAAGTAATCAATTCTTGAAAATGTTTGACAAGTACTGGAATAGCATGAGAAAGACGACTGATTAGGATGCATATTTCTCCATAAATCAACCAAATTGAGATCTTTCATATAATTAAGTAATTCTTTCCTTGTTTGAGCATGAGAGGTGTCTTTGCCTGTAGATCTATCTAGCGTTGGTATGAGCGTACAGTTGAAATCACCTCCAATAATGTACCCTCCAGGCAGCGATGCTACGGATAGAAACAGGTGTCTAAAGAAAGCAGGATTATCATCATTAGTCCCATAAACATTAACCAAATTTAGTTTCACCGATAAAATCACACATTGTACGACTAGATATCTGCCAAATCGATCCTCATTTACTTTGATGAGCTGGAATGGCACAGAACTGTGGATTAGTGTAATTACGCCTCTCGAATGTGAGCTAAAGGAAGTAGAAAAAACCCTACCGTGCCATCTTCTCCTCACTCTAATAACATCATCAGGAGTTAAATGAGTCTCCTGTAGGAAAACTATCTTAGCCTTTAATTCTTGAATCCTTTTCATCACCTGTTTCAGTTTAACAAGTTTATTCAGACCTCTCACATTCCAAGAGGTAAACTGAAGGTCAGAGGCCATCAAATGATGAACAAAAAAATTACAGTTACGTTATGTGCATTTAAGAGTAAGCTGCAGAGGGATAACGTGACAAATAAAAACAAAAAAGAGTAAACACAACAAACAACAATTAAACAATAGAGCGTAAATCCCCAAACGAAATACGCCCACCCACCCCACTGAAAACACTTCCCAAGGAGCCGCCAAAGCTCGGCCATGAAGCCCTGCTGGGCCACCCCGGCACTCAAGATGGCGAGGACCAGCATCTAGACCACCCCCATCAAACCGCAGCCCCCAGAGGAACAGTTATACAAATAACAACCAATAAACTATAGTAAAAATAAACACAAACTTGCATGTGCAGTATTAACCTTGGTTATTCCAACCGTGTTGTATATTAACCATGTATATGTACCCATGTACACACAGATTGGAGACACCTTAATAATAACCTGTATAAACCATCAAGCCAAAGAACTGAAAACATATGTTTTAACAATACGCTTAGCAATATGTGATCTTATTTGCATACATTATGAGAAATAATTAGTCAGTGTCACCTATTTTGTTTGCTGCTCCACAACAAAGCAGCTACAAAATCAAGAGATACTCCACAGGTCAGTTCTTCTCTACCGCACCTCAACCTAGTCCGTGACCAAATCTCGCTCTTTCTTAAAGGGGACCACAGATGCAAAATTCACTTTTTAATGTTTTTTTTACTCAACTTTGGGTATTTACTTCATAAAAAAACAGTCCTTGTGCCAAAAAAATGCACCCAGTGGTTTATTTACTCTAAGTAGATTTATTTATTTTTGATAAATACACCTGGATTCACACTTCCTGCAGTTATTGACGTCACAACCCGCAGCCAATCACCTCAAACCTGAGTCCAGCCCCTCACCTAGCAACCCCTGGTTAGGCTCAACCCACTTCTGTATTAAACACATGACTGTTGTTTTTCATGATTTCATCTCATCTTTTGTTTATATGTTCTTAATTTCATGTGTACAGCACTTTGTTGCAGCTGTGGTTTTTTTAAATGGCTTTATAAATAAAGTATAATTGTTATTTTTATGTTTTAGTTCAATTTTTAGTGTATTTGCGATCGCTCCCAACGCGCAGCCGGCAAAAATTAAACGAGCGGACTCCCGGCATAGGGACCGGCGGCAACGGGACACTGCTTCTGGCGGATGGAGCGGAGCTTCAATTGTACAGCCTCGTTGCAGCGTCCCAGCAGCCTCACAGCAGCGAGGACCTTCTCCTTATGGATTAATTTACGGGAGACACTTGGTGAACTTTGTGTTGTCTTGACTGGAACAGCGATAACTCCCAAAATCGCCGCGTGCAACGAGCGGAGCTGGCAAACACCGGAAGAGGAACAAGCTAACATTAGCATCGGATTCGGGAGGTCTAATGCTAAAAGGAGCAGCAAATTGCGGCGCGCTCAGACGGGTTTCGGTAAGTTATCTTAAGCTAGCACTAACAGTAAGTCAAATGAGTAATAAAAAAAGAGCTAATTTTAAAACAACAACACATTACAGATACTGGCTGTTACAGAGGGCGTAAACAGATCGTTGAAGGGCGTGGACTTCAGAACTTCTATCAGAAACCGGTCGTTCAAAACGAAAGTTAAAAATGGCAGAATTAAAAAGGGTATAATTGATTATCTAATAATTATTTTGTGCATTAAATTGAAGGAATAGGGTCTGGATATCCCACAGAAATACCATAAAAATTTAAAAAAACACATCTGAGGTCCCCTAAGCATCAAATGCTTAACAGACTACAAGGGCAAAAGCAAACAATGCCCCAGGGACCCATCCCTGCCTGATGCCCTCAATAAGTTTTATGCACGTTTTGAAGATCCAAACAGACCAGCTAGCACCAGACGAGGAGCACCTCAAAGTGACCGCAGCAGAAGTGAGAGGTAGTCTCAGAAGGATCAACCCTCATAAAGCTACGGGTCCAGACAACATCCCAGGGAAAGTTCTGAAGGAATGTGCGGACCAGCTCTGTGAGGTGCTGGCTGACATCTTCACCACCTCACTTTCACTGGAGTCAGTTCCCACCTGCCTGAAGACTGCCACCATCATCCCAGTCCCAAAAAGCTCCACAGTGACTGGTCTGAATGACTATAGACCGGTGGCTCTCACCCCGATAGTCGCTAAATGTTTTGAGAAACTGGTCATGTCCCACATCAAGACAACCGTCAACATCAGCGAGGACCCTCATCAATATGCATACCGCGAGAACCGATCAACAGAGGACGCCATCTCCTCTGTGGTCCACACTGCTCTCACCCACCTGGATCAGAAGGACTCATACGTGCGTCTGCTCTTTGTGGACTTCACATCTGCCTTCAACACCATGATCCCCCAAACTCTGATAGACAAACTATCCACACTTGGACTAAGCCCCTCCATCTGTAACTGGGTACTAGACTTCTTAACAAACAGACCACAGTCCGTGAAGATCCACAACTTCTCCTCCTCCACCATCACCCTCAGCACTGGCTCTCCTCAAGGATGTGTGCTGAGCCCTCTTCTGTTCACTCTGCTCACATATGATTGTACAGCCACACATCCAGGCTGTCATATTGTTAAGTTTGCAGATGATACAGCTGTGGTGGGATGCATCACAGATAATGATGAATCCAGCTACAGACAGGAGGTGGAACATCTGGAGAGCTGGTGCAAAGAGAACAACCTTCACATGAATGTGAAGAAGACGAAGGAGATGATTGTGGACTTCAGAAGGAACAAACACACCCACACCCCACTGTATATAGGTGGATCTGCGGTGGAGGTGGTCTCCAGCTACAAGTACCTGGGTGTACACTTGAATGATAACCTCAGCTGGAGCAATAACACCACCAGCCTGATCAAGAAAGGACATCAAAGACTCTACTTCCTCAGACGGCTGAGACGAGCTGGTCTGAGAAGCTCAGTCCTCACCTCGTTCTACAGGTGTGCAGTGGAGAGCGTCCTGTGCTCCAGCATCAACGTGTGGCATGGAGGCTGCACAGTTGCAGAGAGGAAAGCTCTACAGAGAGTGGTGAAGGCTGCACAGAAGTCTGTGGGAGTCAGTCTCCCCACCATCACAGACATTTACACCTCCAGATGCAGAAAAAGAGCCACCTGCATCATGAAAGACCTCACTCACCCAGCACACTCACTCTTTGCACCACTCCCCTCGGGACGGAGGTTGAGGAGCATCAAATGTAGAACCACTAGACTGAGGAACAGCTTCTACCCTGAGGCTGTCAGACTCATGAATAAATAAATAATAAGAATAAACACTGCAAAATGTCACATCATGTTGATACTGATCTGTTTCTTGTTGCTGCGTTCATCTGTGACCATCTGCTCATAATGACTCATGTTCGTGCTGCTGTTTATAATGATGTTTTTCTACTACATTAGGGCTTAAGCCCCCAGTATACTGTTCTTTGTGCCCAGCGCCCCTGGACTGGCGTGAGCTGCGCGCAGGCAGTTCATATTATACTCTGTGCAAGCGCAGCTCTCTGGAGTGCAGGCTATAGGACAAATTGAGGTCGCTGATTGGTCATTTGCTGACACGCGAGGCAGTTTATCAACGCGCGCGCGTAGGCGTAGTAAAATTGGAGCTTGGCGCGTTCACGCCCGCGATCAAAGGCTTTTGCCGCGGTGCTCCCACGGCGCTCCCACGGCGCCAAGCGGCGTGAGGCAAAAGAAACAGGTATATTGGGGCCATTAGTGTATTACTAGCTGATGTCTCTCTTTGTTAATCCTAGATGTTATTATTGTTTTTCTCTTGCATTTGTTGTTGGATGTAACTGGGACCCTGTGTACATAATCTCGTTTTCAACACATGTACTACATGCGGTGCAAATGACAATAAATTCTCTCTGACTCTGACTTTAAGATGCTGAACGAAGGACTCAGCTTCTGCTGCTTTATCAAAAGTGTAACGTTTCTTCTTGTAGGTCACCAAAAGCGTAGCCGGATGAACAACACCATAGCGCAGCTCCGGTACCTCCATGGAAATAGAAGCTAGATCCTTCTTTACTTGGTCGAATAACTTGCGCTTTTTCAGAAGCTCGGCAGAAACGTCTGGGAAGAACATCACTCTTTTATTCTCCAAGTATATCTCTCCCCTCGCCCTGGCAGCCTTCATGATCCTGACTTTGTCAGCATAGTTCAGTAGCTTCATGACCACCGCTCTGGACCGTGACCCCGCAGCGTCAGCCCTCCCGACTCTGTAGCCGTGTTTCCATCAAGGTTTCTAGGTGCGCATTTTGAAGTATCGCAGCAGAAAAGCTTAACGGAAACGGCAAAATGCGAAGTTACTTCCTGAAATTCGCCAAAAAGTTTATACGCTCGCTTGAGGTGGTTTTTGGGATCTGCGAAAATGAGCAGATGCGCAAAACGACAGATGGAAACACATTTGCCGACTCGTGCTGCCGTAGCGAACATTCACGTCACGTGACTGATCAGCTGTTTCCGCTCCGGACAACATGTAACATCGCTAAAACTAGTTGGCATGACAGAATAAATACAACTCGCCCGATAGCAACACGTACCTGAAATATTCTCTCCATTTTGATGAGATGTGTGGCCGGGTTCTGTTTTCAACCGCTACTTCCTGTTTACTGTAGACATGCGCAGTGCTGACGTCTGACGTAATGACGCTGACGTAATGACGCTAACGTCTGACGTAATGACGCTATGCGCGGCTTGGAAGAAGCGTGGGACTGTTCTCATACTCAGGTGTTCTGGAAAGACATTTTCATGTATGTAAATAGAAAGTTAGAAATTGACCTACCATTTGACGCTAAAATTATACTGTTTGGTTTCTTTTGTCCAAATATTTCAAGTAAGAAAGTTTTTGTTGTAAATTTAATACTACTCTTAGCCAAATTTTACATCCACAGTTGTAAATTCTCCTTGCTAAAACCTAGATTTATAGTGT
Organism: Garcialebias charrua; assembly: GCA_038048925.1. Lineage (NCBI taxonomy): Eukaryota > Metazoa > Chordata > Actinopteri > Cyprinodontiformes > Rivulidae > Garcialebias > Garcialebias charrua. Next base: position 37,731 of record JBBPBX010022436.1, read on the forward strand.
TTTCTAATTATATTTCCTCTTACTTAGCTACTTTAAAGTACTGTACTAATGCCAAAGCTTTAACACAAATGCCAAATGCCAAAGCAATGCCAAAGCTTTAAACACACCCACACCCCACTGTATATAGGTGGATCTGCGGTGGAGGTGGTCTCCAGCTACAAATACCTGGGTGTACACATGAATGATAACCTCAGCTGGAGCAACAACACCACCAGCCTGATCAAGAAAGGTCATCAGAGACTCTACTTCCTCAGACGGCTGAGACGAGCCGGTCTGAGAAGCTCAGTCCTCACCTCGTTCTACAGGTGTGCAGTGGAGAGCGTCCTGTGCTCCAGCATCAACGTGTGGCATGGAGGCTGCACAGTTGCAGAGAGGAAAGCTCTACAAAGAGTGGTGAAGGCTGCACAGAAGTCTGTGGGAGTCAGTCTCCCCACCATCACAGACATTTACACCTCCAGATGCAGAAAAAGAGCCACCTGCATCATGAAAGACCTCACTCACCCAGCACACTCACTCTTTGCACCACTCCCCTCGGGACGGAGGTTGAGGAGCATCAAATGTAGAACCACTAGACTGAGGAACAGCTTCTACCCTGAGGCTGTCAGACTCATGAATAAATAAATAATAAGAATAAACACTGCAAAATGTCACATCATGCTGATGCTGATCTGTTTCTTGTTGCTGCGTTCATCTGTGACCATCTGCTCATGTTCGTGCTGCTGTTTATAATGATGTTTTTCTACTACATTAGGGCTTAGTGTATTACTAGCTGATGTCTCTCTTAGTTAATCCTAGATGTTATTATTGTTTTTCTCTTGCATTTGTTGTTGGATGTAACTGGGACCCTGTGTACATAATCTCGTTTTCAACACATGTACTACATGCGGTGCAAATGACAATAAATTCTCTCTGACTCTGACTCTCTTAAAAACTAAAACAATCTGTAACGAATTTCTGTTGTAAGCTGCCCAAAACACATTTTTGTTTTTGTTTATGTGCCTTTATTCTCTTTTGTGCTATGCATGCCTTAAGTCTCGAGCCATGTTTGACATTGTAAGTTTTTTTTTGTACTTGTTTTTTATAAATAAAAAATTTAAAATTTAAAAAAAAAATTTAAAAGCGCTTCAAGCCAGTAGATGGAAACACTTCTGATCTGCATTAATTTGTATTTACATATTTGCGAGGTAGCTCAAAATTCGAAATGAAAATGGATGGAAACACAGCTTGTGTGCCCTCTCTATGATCAGCGGAACTGGAAATGTTTCTGCACCAAACTCTTCAGGCAGCCACTTCTCCAAAAAAGCACACATGTCAGAACCTTCAGCCCCCTCTGGGAGACCAATAAGACGAAGATTGGAGTGGCGACTACGATTTTCTAAATCGTCTATTTTTAGTTGAAGAGCATCAATAGCAGTTTTCATAGCAGTGTTGTCGGCTTGCAGGGAAACAACAATATCCTCGTTAGTGCTAATTCTATCCTCAGCTTGTGCAACACGTGCAGCAACAGTTTTTATATCCGATTGCACCCCCTGGATAGCAGTTAGCAAGCTATCAAACCTCTTCACAAAGTCGTCTTTCATCGAGTTAATAGCTGCTACGAGGTCGGTGGTACCTGTTTCCATGGCCGCCAGTCCATCATCATCTGTGACTGTGGATTTGTTGTTAACGGGAGATTTATCCGAAGCGCCTCCGCCAGCTGGAGGAGAAGCCGCACCGCCGCTGTAGGCCATGCTAGCGCTAGCTAGCCTGCTGCTCCCGGACTGTTGCACCGGGCTCAACATAGACGTTATCAAAGCCTTTTTAGAAGTCGGTTTTGCAGTCTTTGGTGCCATCTGGTCAGCGATAACTAGTCCAGTTGACTGAAGAAATGCGAAGCAAGTTAGTATAGGTTGTTAATTTAGTTTTTTAGAGAGAAAGTTGGAGAAGGCTTCAACGCACGTTCACTCATCACCGCATCATAACCGGAAGTTATTTTATCAAAATAAGAGGCAGGAATAAACGTGAGGCTCACGGGGCAACGAGGGTCAGTTCCAGCTTCTGTTCCTGTTTAAACGTTTATTAAAATTTAATAAAAAATAAAGATCCACGACAGACGGAGCTCGTTTAAATCACCTGCTGGTCCTTAAGGAGATTTCACAAATATTTCTGCATCCTGCACTGGTTTTTACACGTCGATTGAAAAAGACTTCACTTCATGAGGACACAACGGCGTGGAACAAACATCAATATACAGTACATTCATTTTACTTTACTAAAATAAACATTTTACTTTACTAAAATAAAATAAACATTTTAATAAAATAAACATTTTACTTAACTAAAATAAAATAAACATTTTACTTAAAGGGGACCTCAGATGTGTTTTTTAAATTTTTATGGTATTTCTGTGGGATATCCAGACCCTTTTCCTTCAATTTAATGCACAAAGTAATTATTAGATAATCAATTATACCCTTTTTAATTCTGCCATTTTTAACTTTCGTTTTGAACGACCGGTTTCTGATACTGAGTTCTGAAGTCCACGCCCTTCAAAGATCTGTTTACGCCCTCTGTAACAGCCAGTATCTGTAATGTGTTGTTGTTTTAAAATTAGCTCTTTTTTTATTACTCATTTGACTTACTGTTAGTGCTAGCTTAAGATAACTTACCGAAACCCGTCTGAGCGCGCCACAATTTGCTGCTCCTTTTAGCATTAGACCACCCGAATCCGATGCTAATGTTAGCTTGTTCCTCTTCCGGTGTTCGCCAGCTCCGCTCGTTGCACGCGGCGATTTTGGGAGTTATCGCTGTTCCAGTCAAGACAACACAAAGTTCACCAAGTGTCTCCCGTAAATTAATCCATAAGGAGAAGGTCCTCGCTGCTGTGAGGCTGCTGGGACGCTGCAACGAGGCTGTACAATTGAAGCTCCGCTCCATCCGCCAGAAGCAGTGTCCCGTTGCCGCCGGTCCCTATGCCGGGAGTCCGCTCGTTTAATTTTTGCCGGCTGCGCGTTGGGAGCGATCGCAAATACACTAAAAATTGAACTAAAACATAAAAATAACAATTATACTTTATTTATAAAGCCATTTAAAAAAAACACAGCTGCAACAAAGTGCTGTACACATGAAATTAAGAACATATAAACAAAAGATGAGATGAAATCATGAAAAACAACAGTCATGTGTTTAATACAGAAGTGGGTTGAGCCTAACCAGGGGTTGCTAGGTGAGGGGCTGGACTCAGGTTTGAGGTGATTGGCTGCGGGTTGTGACGTCAATAACCGCAGGAAGTGTGAATCCAGGTGTATTTATCAAAAATAAATAAATCTACTTAGAGTAAATAAACCACTGGGTGCATTTTTTTGGCCTTAGGACTGTTTTTTTATGAAGTAAATACCCAAAGTTTAGTAAAAAAACATTAAAAAGTGAATTTTGAATCTGTGGTCCCCTTTAACTAAAATAAAATAAACATTTTACTTAACTAAAATAAAATAAACATTTTACTTAACTAAAATAAAATAAACATTTTACTTAACTAAAATAAATTAAACATTTTACTTAACTAAAATAAAATAAACATTATACTTTACTAAAATAAAATAAACATTTTACTTTACTAAAATAAAATAAACATTTTACTTTACTAAAATAAAATAAACATTTTACTTTACTAAAATAAACATTTTACTTTACTAAAATAAACACTT
>JBBPBX010022437.1:20998-35117 GCA_038048925.1 Garcialebias charrua
ATATATATATATATATTGTAACGACCCTGTGTTGGTTCTGCTTTGGGTCTTTTGGGTCTGGGTGTTTCTGTGTATTTGTTGAGTTGTACTGTGTTCTGTTGAGCTGTTGTAAGTCTGTTGTCCCCTGCTCTTATGTGTTGGACTGGTCGTGGGGGTAGGGTAGGGGGAGGGGTAGGAGCAGGGAGGAGGGACCGGAAAAAGAGAGACGAAGAGTCCGGGAGTGTGTTGTTGTTAGCAGGCAGCTAGCAGTGTGTTCGCTCGCGTGTGTACCGCGTGTACCGCGTTTTCTTTTGAGGCGTGAGCTGTAGCCTCAGTGATAACAGCTCTTCCCTGTTTCTAAATAAACCCCGTTTGGCTGGACTCCGTCTGCAGTGTTGGCGTCATTACAATATATATATACATATATATATATATACAGTATATACAGTATATATATATATATATATATATATATAGGGAAAATGTTTAATTCTTTTAGTCAATCATGTCAGAAAGTGAAACGTATATTACATAGATTCATTACACAGAGTGAAATATTTCAAGTCCATTTTTTTGTAATTTTAATGATTATTACAAATAATGAAAAAAACAAAATTCACTGTCTTAGAACATTGGGTCACACCCTGATCAGCTGACTAACTCCTGGACATGAGCTACAAATGTCTCATTCCTCAACTCCAGTCACTACTGAACCAGAGACAGCATCAGAAGTGTCTTACCTGCTGAGCAGACAAAGACCTGGACTGTCTCTCATATGAAAGTAGATGTTCATGTCATTTGTAAATCAAGGTCCCAGAGTCTGGCGGAAAAGTGGAAAGGCCCAGAATCCATGATTGAAGTCCAGAGTGAAGTTTCCACAGTCAGTGATGGTTTGGGTCCATGTCCTCTGCTGGTGCTGGTCCACTTTGTTTTCTGCAGTCCACAGTCAACACAACATCTACCATGACATTTTAAACCTTTCCTTTTGTGAAGCACTTTGTGACTCTCATGTCTGTGAAATGTGCTATATAAATAAAACTTACTTACTTACTTACTTACTTAAAGACTTCATGCTTCCTTCTGCTGACAAGTTTTATGGATATGCTGATTTCATTTTCCAGCAGGACTCGGCACCGGCCCATGCAGACAGAGGTAACAAAAGATGGCTGTGGAGTATTCTAATAATCTGAGACAATGGATTTTGGTTTTATTTTATTCCTAAGCAATAATAATAAAAATTACAAGAAATAAATCCAGCCACTGCGGAGCACAAGCCAGTGTATCTCTTGTGCCAGTCCCAAGCCCGGGTAAATGGTGAGGGTTGTGTCAGGAATGGCATCCGATGTAAAACACTTTTGCCAAAACCATAATGCGAGCTCATCAAAGCAAAACCATACCGGATCGGTCGAGGCCCGGGTTAACAACGACCGCCACTGGTGCTGTTGACAAACAGGGTGCCGGCAAAAATTGTGCTACTGCTAGTCGAAGACGACGAGGAGGGAAATGTGTCAGGAGACAGAGGGAGAGGAGGAAAGTAAAGAATGTAGGACTGACCCCAAAAATACACTACACGCGGTCCGTGTCCGCTCCGCTCCGCTGGTCGCAGCTGAGCGAGTCCAAAGTCCACTGCCTCCGCTCAGCTCAGGTCCGCATGGATGCGCCGCTCCAAGACGCATGCGCGGGAATTGTGAGATTGCGCGATAAATCAAGTGATAAATAATGAAGTCAGAACAAAACAATTCATTCGGTGGAAGAAGGAGAACAACAGTAAAGGCTGCCTTGATCTTCTCTCGTAAATAAGCGACAGGACATGGTTTGAGCAACAGGAAGTGATGTTTACATTTCAGAATAAAATACTTTTTTATTTATTTATTTCTTGTATTGCGTTATTAGGTGTAGTCATAGTCATAAATATAATAGTTTAGTCATAGAATAGTGATAAATGATAGTTTGACAGCATTTTTGTACAAATAAATCCGTATAGAGCTAGGATTAGTCCGCCCGTGGTGATTTTATTTTGTAAATACGGAAGTTGTGCTCGTTCCTTTTCCTGTTGGTGCGACGTAATCTTCAAAAGTTGACTCCGGCACAGCTCCGGCGTCCGGCAGAAATAGAAAAATTTCTAATTTTGACGGACTGCCGTCCGCTCGCCGCAGCTCACCGCCGCCGTGCGGAGCCAGTGTACTTTATCTCATTGATTATAATGGGTGCGTATTTGCTGCGGAGGTCGGACCGGAGCGGGGCGGAGCTGGAACGCGTGTAGTGTATTTTTGGCGGTTGCAACTCTAATGGTGTGCTCACACCAAGCAGCGTTTTGACCTCCAAAGCTTTCAGCTTCCATGTAAAGTCAATGGTGGACGCACCTCCAGCAGCCTCCTGGCGTCAGGCGTCAGGTCGCGTGCGTGTTGAGCGTGCTGAGGAGCGTTTTTTCGTGCACGTGAACCGGCTTCCACCTCCAAACCGAGCATTCAACATGTTGAAGATTTCGCGGTTCAAACTTTCAAACGCCGCTCAACTCTCCCTGATTGGTTGGTGTGTCAACCAATCAGGGAGAGTCGGGGGGAGAAGAGAGGGGGCAGTGGGAGAGTCCCTATGTGACGCGGAAACGAGGGTGCGCGCGCACTATGTGACGTATTGTTTGTCGGAAAAAAAAAGAAAAGACCCGCGAGCTCGTGGACTATGGAAGAGAAACTCATTGTAGCTGTGTGTTCGCGACAATTCCTTCACGACCAGTCAAGTCTGCTCGACAGAGACGGAAATAAAAGGCTCCTCGCCTGGCGGAGTGCAGTGACTCTGTGCGCAGGACTCTGTATACCGGTAAGCTCCTCCCACACCCCGCCGCCACAGCCACGAAGCCGCCGCAACACTACAGTTTGGACAACACTGGGTAGCGCGTCCACTTGCGTGCGTGAGGAGCCTTTTGGAGGTAAAAACGCTGCTCGGTGTGACCACACCATAAATGTGGGGACAATGACAGGCAAAGGTAGAGAGCTGGCTGACATGATGCAGAGAAGAAAGGTAGATGTTTTATAAAAATCATTCCTGTTCATAAAAAATAAGTAAATATGAAAGTGCTTCACTATCAAAACCGGAAGAGAAGATCACAACTTAACATTACCCTGCACACCAAATGATGAGAAGGGGCGACCCGACGCGTCAAGTATGCGACGCGGAGGGACCCTTATCATCAATATATGATGAGTGGGGAGTGAGAATGAGTTGGAGTGACCTATAAGAGTAGAGGAAAGAGTAACGCAGGTCGACTACATTCTGTGTAGAAGAGGAAACCTGAAGGACATTGGAGACTGTAAGGTTGTGGCAGTGGAGAGCGTGGTCAGACAGCATCGGATGGCTGTGTGTAGAATGACTGTTGCTGTGAAGAAGAGAAAAGGAGTAAAATCAGAGAAGAAGACCAAATGGTGAAAGCTAAAGAAGGAAGAATGTTGTGAGAAATTCAGAGAGGAGCTGGTAAAGGCTCTGGGTGGTAAGAAAGAGCTTCCAAATGACTGGACTACTACAGCAACAGTAATTAGAGAGACGGTGAAACAGTGAGGCTACAAGGAGCAGAGGTCACAAAGGTGCAGGACTTAAAGTACTTGGGGTCCACTGCCCAGGAAAATGATGAACGTGGGAAAGAAGTGAAAAAGAGAGTCCAGGCAGGATGGAGTAGTCTGGAGACAGTGGCATTGGAAAAAAAAAGACAGGAGAAAGAACTGGAAGTGGCAGAAACGAAGATGCTGAGGTTCTCCTTAGGAGTGACAAGGATGGATAAGATCAGGAATGAGATCATCAGAGGTACAGCACATGTTGAACAACTGGGAGATAAAGTTAGGGAGGCCAGACTGAGATGGTTTGGACATGTCCAGAGGAGGGACAGTGGGTATATTGGTAGAAGGATGTTAGAAATGCAGCTGCCAGGAAAAAGACAAAGAGGAGATATATGGATGCAATTAAAAAGGACATGGAGGTGGTTGGAGTGAGGACAGAGGATGCAGAGGACAGAGTGAGGTGGATGACTCGCTGTGGCGACCCCTGAAGAGGGAAAAGCCAAAAGAAGAAGATGACAAGAAATAAAGACTTGAAATGTTTCACTGCATCTGTAATGGATCTGTAATATATGAGTTTCACTTTCTGAAAGGATTGACGAGGAAATATTGAGCTTTTTCACATTGTTCTAATTGTTTAAATGCATCTGTAATGAAAGTATAACTAAATCCCTGTACTGACATTGTAAAATACAGTAATGGAACTATAAATACATACAGCAAGTTTTGAAAGTAAGGTGCTCCATCTTCATTTCCCAACACTTATTTATCTGAAGCCAGGTTGTGGAGGCAACAGAGCCAGAAAAAGCAGACCACTCTCTCCAGCAACACTCTTCAGCTCCAGGGGGACCCCAAGGCGTTCCCAGACCAGGGAGGATATATAACCCCACCAGAGTTCTGGATCTGCCAGAACTGGGTTCGGGTCTCTTCCTGTGGGATGTGCCCGAAACATCTCTAAAGGGAAGCATCCTAATCAGATTTCCGAACCTCCTCACCTGGCTTCGCTTGATGTGGAGGAGCAGCGGCTCCTCCACATTCAACAAAAGGAAACCAGGGCACCAACTGGAGCCACGCCTGGCGGTCAAGTTCTGGCTTCTGGGGCCCGGCTGGTGAGGAGAGACACAATACGGATTCCACATACGCCCACCACCAGCAAAGAAGACTGTCAAGACAGGGTGTCATCATGCAATCAGGGTGGCTGGTTTGGGAGGGTTCCTGGCTTTGGCAAGCCCTGGCTGCCCAAAGTAGCTCTAGGTACATTGATTGCCACCTAAAAATAAAAATAATAATATAAATAATAAACTTTATTTGTATAGCACCTTCCTACAATGCCTTGCATTGACCAAGGTGCTTACCAGGACAGAAAATATAAAAACTGGTACAACAAATCAGTGAAAATAGAATAAAAACAACAGCAATAAAAGGAGGCAATGGAAATAAAAATGCTACATACTAAAATACCAAAGTAATAAAAGTTACACACTGAAAGCTTTTTTGAACAAGTGGGTCTTCAGTCTGGTTTTGAACAGAGTCAGATCAGAGGTGGCATTAAAAAGTAATACAATAAACATTTGTATACTTTCTTACCATCACCCCACTACCTGTAAATTACTGTCAAACTTAGAGCAATGTTTTTACAGTGTACCTCTTCACTACATTATACCATTGTTGCTCGTTCAGAACTCTCTAATTATTACCAGGTCTCTGAATAATGTAACACGACAGTTCAATGAGCCCTTTAATCAATTGGTGTTTGGATAGAGAAACTCGTCAATACTGCACAATCCCACCTAAAATACTTCTGAGTTATTTCTAAATTGTAAACACCACATTTTATAAACCTGTAATTAATGTAAATATCTGCAGGTGCTTCACTCGGCTCGTACCCTGCAGGCAAATGTCACAGGCTAGGATTAACGCCATGAAACTGAATATATTGATGAAATGAAGCTTATTGTTGTTGGTTTTAGCAGAATGGAGGTGTCATTAAAATAAGGCGTAACAAGATCAGCTTTAAATGCTTTTCTGTGTTCAATTTCAGGAACAACGACCTCTGAGTTTTCATTTTGCTTGTCATTTTTCACAAACGAATTATGGATCGCGTCTGTCTCTTTCTTTAGAAAGGCTCCCGCCGCATAAAGCGCACAGTCGAGTCGAATAAAAGCTGCCATAGATCAAAAACAAACGCCCATGTTTTAGCATCAACTCGCAAACACAAATCTGATTTATTCGTGTCTTGTTTTGACTAACAGGAAACATAAAACATAAAAAAAACTTTTGTTGTTACTGCACAGACTTTCAGGATTATTGCAGGTTACGTTTTCTAATTTTGAATGAAAACCGTGCTGCATTCAAGTGAATTAATTAGGAGTAAATTGAACCTTTTTAAATGTAAAATACTAAGGAACTGACATTTACATTAACAATTTAAACCATTATGGGTCTTGTTTAACTTGCAAATTAAAACCAGGTCTTGATGAATAGTTGCCTAATCAGCAGTCATGAACAGCAAAATATCTCTCAGACACATTTTCTTTTCTTTTTTTGTATTTTATTTTAAACAAAGCCAACTGATTGTTAGTTCTTAGTAATATAAAGTCACAGCTTTGCTGCCAAAGAAAAACATCTTATACCAATTAGCACCGGCTGTCTTTCATTTTTAAAGATGCAGTTGAAAAAAAAAAAATGCTGATTTAGTTTCTGAAACTGTGATTCTTTTCTCTGCATGGCTGTGGCCTACAGCTCGAGTGTGTGGAGAAATGTCAGCGTGCCGGCAGGTTTTTATCATCTGTACCCTTATCTCCTCTGTGCAGGTGCACAGACTAAACACAAACAGCCTGCACGTCCAGGCACTCAAGGTTTTATGGCCTACTGCTGCAGCCGTGTAACTGCAATCAGGGGATCACCTTAAAGCTTAAATAAAATCCAAAATTGGACAAAATATAAAACAAAATCAAAACAACAGAATCGTGGCTTTACTGAAAGTGGTAAAATGGCAACATTTAAGTGTGTCGTAACTATTGCTATTGCCATGATGAAGAACTTTCAACCATGTAGCTGTGTATGCTTTTTATGTCTGTTAGCAAAATATCTAATTAATCTTTAATGGATCTTAATAAAACTCTCAAACAGTACTCATTGGATTTACATCTACAACTGATCCATCAAGATGGCCGCCACATCAAATGCAGCTTAGCTTAAAAATGGCTACAGCTCTGTCAGTTACAGACCCTGAGCTAGAATATGGCGTAGTAGTAGCAGAGAGTCGTCCCCAGAACGTGCTCTGAGTTCTAACGGATCATTTTTCTTTAAAACTTAGCCATGCAGCCTGGTGAGAGATAAGTACTGTATGCTTTTCAAGAAATGCCCATCTTTAAAGATTTTATTTGTGAGTGTAGCAAAATAATAATATGCTGGTGTTTATGCTTGTAGCCTTTTTTTTATTTTTTAGAAAACTGGATTTAAAACGATAACTTCATCTGTAATAATTTAGAGGTCAAAACTGCCTATGTTTTTGAAACGTGTCTTTATAGATAAATTAATTTGTTTCTGGTACTTTTACCAAAGAAAACCCAGTCTTGAGAATATATTCACTGATTTAGCACTTTGCTATTTGAAGCCAACAAATGTAAATGTCAGCATGCTAATCTGCTAAAAGCTAACTTACTGATAACAAGCAGCATTATTGTTTCTCATTTTATGTGTAACACAATGCAAGTGCTGCAATATTGACTGGAGAGATTTAGCTTGGCAAATATTTACTGTAGTTATAAACCATGTGGGAATTGGGGGTGCTGCCCCTTCTGGATAACAGAAAAAAAGTGTCCAACATTAGTAACTAAAAAACCCAACAACAATGCATGTTATTTTGGTTGCACCCTTCTGCAGGAGTCTGAGCAAACTCGCATGAAAGATTTGGAAATTGTTTCACACCAGACACACTTCCTGCTGCAACCTGGGATTCGAACCTGCAGCCTCAGGAGGACAAGACAGCTGCATCGTCACTGAACTGCTTCAGCCCTCGTGAACAATTGAGTGAACAACAACAACAACATGATGGTATAAAAGTTTGAAATTTAATCTTGTTTTTATGATAAAGACTTCATATTGAGGGATGTTAGTTTTCGGTTCGGTCACATCGCTGTTTGTGTCAGAACAGCTTTTCTTACTCTATAAAATCTTACAACACCTGCTATGTAAAACAAGTTGCCACAACTATGTTTTAAACCAAAATCTTTGGGCAAAGTAGCTGCAAAGTTTGCAGAGCTTGAAAAGCAGTATGCATCTCCCGTCTTTAAAATAAGTTTAAAGGTGTTATGGTCAATATTTATATACTTATTGAGTTAATTCTTTAGTTGCTAAGTTAAATTAACAACTAAACTGCTCGAGTGTCCACATTACACCAGAGTGGAGTGGACGAAGTAACACACTCAAGTTATCAATAAAATAAAATATACCCATCTAGTTGAAATGGAATAACCAAATTTGCAAGTTTTGAGAAGAAATGACGGACTGTGCTGAAAATGGACGTGTTAAGTCGTTCCTGCATGTCAGCACTGAGCTACAAGACTCCACTTACATTTAAGGCTTCCAAATCAAAGCATCACCATCATTTATAGGAAAGATCAAGCAATGTTGCTGCATTAAAATTTAATTCAAACTTAATACAAGAAATGATGGGAGCCTTTTTTCTTCTAAAGGTTTGTTTAATCTTCACACGCATGCCAAATAAAATCTCTTTGATCCTCCTCTCCCCTTTAATCAGGGTACATGCTCTCATGCCCCCTTCCCTTCTCTGTCTCTCATTCAGACATGTTCCTCCATAACCCGTCTGTCTCTTTATACCAGTTTCATTTCTGTTGACAAAGCATTACAGAGCCCCCATGTCTTGTCTTGCCTAATTGGTCCACGTAGACTAATTTAGCATCTAATTACCAAGATGCTTTTCATGCTGCTGGATTTTCAGGGTCGTGTTTTGCCTTCAGATAACTTTGCCTGTGTAGCTTCTTAGTTTCACTGAACCATGTGAGTAATATTCCACTGTTTCAGGATTAAATAAAAGTGAGGACGCAGTAATGGTTGTTATAGGCTTAATACATAAGCAAGAAAATGAAGGTTACAGGAGCAATGGGTTATAAAATATCGTAAAACATCTTTGAGGTAAAAACATAATTCATGATGGTGGCTGTGGCCTGAGAATATTTAACGTCTGACTGGATGTTTGCGTTAGGATGCTGTTAATAAAGCAGCTATAATGGAAATAATTAAACCAAAATTAAATGATAACCTTTTATTTAAAATGTTTATGTCTTGCACATCATGAAGTGGCTTGCAGCCGAGTGTGAAGCAGCTGGGAGTCTGAATCCAAGACCACGGTCCTCAATCAGAAGATGGACTGTCCCCTCCAGGTTGGGTGTGAGGTTCTGCCTCAAGTGGAGGAGTTCTAGTATCTGAGTTTTGTTCTCTGTGAGGGAAGAATGGAGTGTGAGGTCTACAGATGGATCTATGCATATTCTGCAGTAATTTGGACTCTGAGCCAGTCCATTGAAGTGAAGAGGGAGCTGAAGCTCTACCGGTTGGTCTACATTCATCTGTGGTTATGAACTCTGAGTACGTAAGTACCGGTAAGTAAAACTTTATTTGTATAGCACTTCTAAAGATAAAAATCACAAAGTGCTTCGATAAACAAAATACAAAAAGTGCACAAAACAAATTTAAGCAAAGGCAAATTTAAAATATGAGTTTTTATATGGCCTTTAATTAAAAGAAGCCACTGAGTCCACTGATCAGATATAGTTTGAGGAAGGGAGTTCCAGAGTCTTGGAGTCACAGAAGCAAAGGTCTTGTCTCCTTTAGTTTTCAGTTTTGCCTGTGGGACAATCAGCAGGTCTTGATCACAGGACCTCAAAGCCCTGATGGGGGTGTAGGGATGTAAAAGTTCCAAAATATAAATTGGTGTCTGTCCATGCAGAGCTCGCCAAGTCAAAACCAAAACCTTGAAATCCACTCGATAATTAACTGGGAGCCACTGGAGTTGATGTACATATGGCAACCTGTCTAGGGAGGTTTTGGTTAAACAAGTGTACAGTGCATTACAAAAATCCAGGCACAACGAAACAAAAGCACAAATTAACATTTCCGATTCTGGATGAGAAACAATACAGCAAACCCCCTAGTTACGACTCCATCGACAACGGGACCTACGAACGTATCATATTTAATAAAAATATGAAATTACTGTATTAAAAAAAATATATATATATATTTTTTTTTTGTGTGTGTTTAAATGTTCTTAATTTCATGTGTACATCACTTTGTTGCAGCTGTGGTTGTTTTAAAGGCTTTATAAATAATAATTATGATAAAAATGATCATTTCTGATCATTTTTGAGCAATCTTGGGCAGCAGGAAGTAGGTCTTCAGTTTACACGGTCACAAATTAATGTAGAACACCGGACGCCATTTTAGGTTCAGTCACGGGGGTCTCCGGTCACAAATTAATGTAGAACACCGGACGCCATTTTAGGTTAGCTGCCGGGAGCCGGCCTTTGAACACTGGTGACCAGGATGGCCTCATATGGATTAATTACTAGCTGGAAACGTCTCTGTGAACTTTGTGGATGTCTCAGGCAGCAGCGGATTTATCGCCGATCGTGCCAGGCCGCCGCGCGAACACCTCCGGCCTGGCTAGCTCCAGAAGCTAACACGGGAGCTAACACGGGAGCCGGCCTTTGAACACTGGTGACCAGGATGGCTTCATATGGATTAATTACTAGCTGGAATCGCTCTGTGAGCTCTGTGGACGTCTCAGGCTGGAGCAGCAGCTGCAGATTGATCGCCGATCGCGCCGCCGCTCCAACACCAGCCCATGGCCTGGCTAGCAGAAGCTAACACAGGCCTTGAGCAGCTGCCGTGGTTAGCTTGCCGGCCGCCGCGCTGCTCGGCCCGACAACAATCAACGCATGGCAACCTAAGATGTCGGCTTTGACCATCTCAAAGTAAGAAAATATATTTTTATTTATTCTGTAAATGTGAATAGCAATGTTTAACATTACAGTACACTACTGTACATGCTTAAATGTGTGCGCGCGCTCCGTTAGCGGTATTTCCGTTAGCGGTATTTCACCCCCTAACTACGGCAGAATCGAGCTGCGAACCGTTCTTATCTCCCTAACTCGTTCGTAAATCGGGGGTTACCTGTATGTCTAAGCTTGGCAATATTTTGTAGATGGTAGAAACAACGAACCAGAGACTTTACATGAGTTTCCAGAGTAAAACCTGAGTCAAAGGTTATCCGAAGGTTTCTAGCCGAGGATTTAGCAAAATGACCAAGAGGCCCAAGGATCTGCTTTATCATTGTAGGAGTTTTTTTTTTTTTTTTTCTGGAGCAAAGATGATTACTTCAGTTTTCCCCCTATTTAGCTGGAGAAAACTTTCAGTCATCCAGTTTTGAATTGAATCCAAACAGTTAAGTAAAATGTGTAGTTTTGAAAGCTCATTTGGAAGAAAAATATACAACTGGATGTCATCAGCATAACATAGGATATATCCTTAAATGATGAAAATATCAGACCAAGAGGGAGCAGATGGAGCAGAAGCAGCAATGGCCCCACAACAGACCCGGGTGGAACACCAAAATGAACAGGGCAGGAACGGGATCTGCATGTAGATGTGGCCAAGAATGTTGATCTATCGGACAGGTAAGAGGACAACCATTTCAAGGCAGAACCTTGAAACCAGCCCAAACCTTCAGCCTATCCAACAAGGTTGGATGATCAACAGTAGTGACTGAAAGAAAGGGCAGTATAGATTAGTTGTTTCTGCAGGGTAGCTTGACTCTCCCTAGAGAAGTTCAGTTAACCCAGAGAGACCCAGAGCAAAGCTGCTCCGCATCCAGAGGATCCAGCATCTGGTAAGGATGAACCCTGGACCCATCCCTAGAGTGTGCTCTGTGTATGTCCACCTTGAGACCCTGGGGAAAATCTAGGAAACCCTGGAGAGACTGCTGGCCTGGGAACACATTGGAGTCCTCCAAAAGAGGTGGAAGAGGTGGCTGTGGAAGAAAAATATCTGGACCTCCCTGATCAAGCTGCTGCCCCTGAGGACCTGAGTCCAAAAAAGATGATTGATGGAGTTTGTACAAGCTATGTTTAAATACCTGGAAAACTAATGAGAAAAGTGTTTTATTTGTTCTCTCATTTTCTAGAGAGTTCTACATAATGAATGAAAAACATGGTGGCGCGTTAGCACGCAGTGGCTGCTCTGGGGTAGAAAAAATGATTTTTTTTGTAGTTTTGCTGTTAAGCTTATATACAGGTAGTCCTCGACCTATGACAGAGATCTGTTCCTACGCTCCCTCGTAACCCGAATTTTGAAGTAAGTCGGAACATACATACATACTGCCCCATATTCAGTGGTGGGCCTCCGACCGCTAGAGAGCGCTATTGCGCTATTCCGCTTATAGCGTAGCTAAATAATCTGTTAGCTTTACAGCGGAATAATAATAATAATAATAATAATAATTGTCTAATCTTGTCATCTGCGTATGTTTCCCATACACAGACGAAATTCGTCTCTGCATTTAACCCAACCACCTACCAGGCGGTGCAGTGAGCAGCCATAGAAGGCGCTCGGGGAGCTGGAGAAATAGGTGTGCACTCATAGACACCCCAAGATGTGTAGCGGCCGGGACGCGAACCCGCGTCCTTCGGGTCCCAAGTCAAACGCCCTAACCACTACACCATCTTGGCTCCAATAACTAACTTTTATAATTCATACGCGGTTTTGTGCTATTTTTATTTACAATGCAGTACCGCTAATAACTAATTATCTATCAGTAAAAACGAAATAACGTATTTACGAGCTCGGACGACAGCACCGGATGTGGTCCGTCACTAAAAAGCGTCCCCCTCAGTCTCTTGGTGTGTGCTCTCTCTACAGCAGTTAGCAGCCAGTGTGTTACTCTGCAGCCTTATTGCTTGTTTTCGAAGAGTCAGACGAAGAGTTTTTAACATGGAGGGTGAACTTATGGATGTTTCTCAGCGGCCTACGTGACGCGTCTGGATTTTAAAAAGTATTTCGCATTTGCCCTCTTCAAAATGGCGGCCGCGACGGCCACAGAAGATAAGGACTTTCCATGAAAACACGGTAAAAACAATTATTTCTTTGCTGAGAAAAATATACTTCTTAGCTGACTTTATAGCACAAGGTTTTTCTGAGCTTAACCGGTTCAAATGGTCAAATCTGCTGGTTTAAAAAATAATATTTCGCCATTTGCGGCCGCCATTTTGAAGAGGGCAAATGCGAAATATTTTTTTAAATCCAACAGATTTGACCATTTTAACCGGTTAAGCTCAGAAAAACCTTGTGCTATAAAGTCACTGCTTTGTTTTGTTTTGTTTTTTTGAATGTCCAGAGGACCAGACTTTTTAGATCATTCTCATTTCCTGGCCGAATAGAATATATGTACGTAAAGTATTAAATAAATCCTTTGATTTTTGTAATTTCATCCTTTTAGGATCATTTTATTTACTTTTCATTAAATCTGTTGACTGCCTATAGAAATTTTGATAACAGTTTAGTCCTGTGTATAAAGTAATGCTAATTTTTGTTTTGTTTATGACCTTGTTTAGGTCAGGGTTTTTTTCAACCCCTGTTCCCACCCAGGATGGCATTGGCAAGCTACCGGACCACCACAGCTGTGCGGTAGGACTTAAATTGCACCAAACTATTTGTTTTTTTCTGGACCTATTACCCTGGATCATGAACTACAAACTACCAGATTATTGATGGACCTTTAATCATCCGGGATTCAAGAACTGATTTAAAATAGAAAAAAAAAAAGAACTCTTGGGTGTAATCAGGGTCTGTTTTGTTGTGTGTATTTTTTGTCTATTGGTTATACTCAAAGAAAATGATTATTATTACAAACAATATTATTATAAATACCTTCCTGTCTATTGGTTATACTCAAAGAAAATGATTATTATTACAAACAATATTATTATAAATACCTTCCTGTCTATTGGTTATACTCAAAGAAAATGATTATTATTACAAACAATATTATTATAAATACCTTCCTGTCTATTGGTTATACTCAAAGAAAATGATTATTATTACAAACAATATTATTATAAATACCTTCCTGTCTATTGGTTATACTCAAAGAAAATGATTATTATTACAAACAATATTATTATAAATACCTTCCTAAGTCTATAGTACAATACAAACAACTTAAAACTTGCTTCTTGTCTGATGGTGTTTTATTTTAGAATTAGCGGTTTAGAATTAGCTTCCCCTAATTTTTATAAGACATTAGTGCTTTTGAAATTGTGGACCTAAATAAATTAATTAGTGCTTTAGAAATAGTGGAACTAATTTTTGGGTTAGCGCTGCCCAGCACTGCCCATATACATGTACTGTACAGTACTGTACAGTTACCAAGCACTTAGTCAGAGTCAGAGTCAGATAATCTTTATTGTCATTTGCACCACATGTGGTACATGTGATGAAATGAGATTATGTACACAGGGTCCCAGTTACATCCAACAATAAAATGTAAGAGAAGAACAGTAATAACATCTAAGATA
>JBBPBX010022438.1:2102-21457 GCA_038048925.1 Garcialebias charrua
AGCCCAGATCGCCTCACTCCACAGATGACATCAAACTGGCTAATGACCTCAACAACTTCTATTCACGCTTCGAAACAAAGGACTCACATTCCTCTACCCCCCACACCACTCAGTGTTTAACCACCTTGGAGATCCCCCCACCCCCTGCTTTCACAGCTACAGAGGGGGAGGTGAACAGGCTTTTCAAAAGGTTGAACACACACAAATCTGCAGGCCCTGATCAGGTGACTCCCTCCACCCTGAGGAAGTGTGCTAATGAGTTAGCACCTGTATTTACAGAAATCTTCAACTCTTCCCTGGAGTCATGTCATGTCCCAGCCTGTTTCAAGTCCTCCATCATCGTCCCTGTCCCCAAGAAGCCACGCATCACAGGACTAAACGACTACAGACCTGTGGCTCTCACATCTGTAGTCATGAAAACCTTTGAACGTCTGGTTTTATCCCACCTCAAGTCTATCAGCAATCCCCTCCTGGACCCTCTGCAGTTCGCCTACAGAGCTAACAGGTCTGTAGATGACGCCATAAACCTGGCCCTCCACTCCATCCTGCAGCATCTGGACTCCCCAGGAACCTATGCTAGGATCCTGTTTGTGGACTTCAGCTCTGCATTCAACACCATCCTTCCTGCTCTGCTCCAAGACAAGCTCTCTCTGCTCGGTGTACCTGACGCCACCTGCAGGTGGATCACTGACTTCCTGACAGACCGGAGTCAGCGCGTGCGGCTGGGGAAAGCTGTCTCGGACACTCAGACCATAAGCACAGGTTCACCACAAGGCTGTGTTCTTTCCCCTCTGCTCTTCTCCCTGTACACCAACTGCTGCACCTCCAACCATGACTCCGTAAAACTTATTAAGTTTGCGGACGACACCACCCTCATCGGGCTCATCTCGGATGATGATGAGTCTGCGTACAGGAGAGAGGTGGGCCGGCTGGTGACCTGGTGCAGCAACAACAACCTGGAGCTCAACGCCCAGAAGACAGTGGAGATGATTGTGGACTTCAGGAAAGACAGAGCCCCTCTGCCCCCCATCACCTTTAACAACACCCCCATCATCATTGGGGACTGCTACCGGTTCCTCGGCACCACCATCACCCAGGACCTCAAGTGGGAGCCAACCATCAGCTCCCTCATCAAAAAGGCTCAGCAGAGGATGTACTTCCTGCGACAGCTGAGGAAGGCCAAGCTGCCGGCCAAGCTGATGGTGCAGTTCTACACGGCCATCATCGAGTCCATCCTCAGCGCGTCCATCACAGTGTGGTACGCCGGGGCCACTGTCAGGGACAGACACAGACTGCAGCGCATTGTGCGCTCTGCTGAGAAGGTAATCGGCTGTAGTCTCCCATCTCTCCATGACCTGTACGTCTCCAGGACTGTGAGGCGAGCAGGTCGGATCACAGCTGACCCTTCTCACCCTGCATACGGTCTGTTCGAACCACTCCCCTCAGGCAGGAGGCTTCGGTCAATTGGGACCAGAACCTCCCGCCATAAAAACAGTTTCTTCCCCTCTGCTGTCAGACTTTTGAACACTCATAACCATGTTACCTCATAACTTGCCTTGGTCGCTGTATTTTGTATTTTGATTGGGAATCACTGTATCACTGTATTTTGATTGCACCACTCTAATTGCACTGTTTCTTAGTAGGTTTTGTTCACTGAATATTGTATTGATTGTATTGATGTTTTATGGTTTATGTTTTTTATGTTTTATGTTTCTATATTTTATGCACCGTTATGCCGAAGCAAATTCCTAGTCTGTGAATCCTGTTCATTGACAATGGCGATAATAAACAGAATCTGAATATATGCTGGTTAATCTGAATATATATATATATGAAACCTGTTTATATTTATCAGAGTCAGAGTCAGAGAGAGTCAGAGAGTCTTTATTGTCATTTGCACCGCATGTGGTACATGAGATGAAAACGAGATTATGTACACGAGGTCCCAGTTACATCCAACAACAAATGAAAGAGAAAAACAGTAATAACATCGAGAACTAACTAAGAAAAACATCAACTAGTAATACACTAAGCCTAATATAGTGGGAATAAACAGCAGCACGAACATGAGTTTGTATGAGCAGATGGTCACAGATGAACACAGATGAACACAGCAACAAGAAAACATATCAGCATCAGCATGATGTGATATTTTGCAGTGTTTATTTTAATTTTATTTTTATTTATTCATGAGTCTAACAGCCTCAGGGTAGAAGCTGTTCCTCAGTCTAGTGGTTCTACACTTGATGCTCCTCAACCTCCGTCCTGAGGGGAGTGGGGCAAAGAGTGAGTGTGCTGGATGAGTGAGGTCTTTCATGATACAGGTGGCTCTTTTCCTGCATCTAGAGGTGTAAATGTCTGTGATGGTGGGGAGACTGACTCCAACAGACTTCTGTGCAGCCTTCACCACTCTCTGCAGAGCTTTCCTCTCTTCAACTGTGCAGCCTCCATGCCACACGTTGATGCTGGAGCACAGGATGCTCTCCACTGCACACCTGTAGAAGGAGGTGAGAACTGGGCTGCTCAGACCAGCTCGTCTCAGCCGTCTGAGGAAGTAGAGTCTCTGATGACCTTTCTTGATCAGGCTGGTGGTGTTGTTGCTCCAGCTGAGGTTATCATTCATGTGTACACCCAAGTATTTGTAGCTGGAGACCACTTCCACTGCAGACCCACCTATTATCAGTGGGGCATGGGTGTGTTTGTTCCTTCTGAAGTCCACAATCATCTCCTTTGTCTTCTTCACATTCATGTGAAGATTATTCTCTTTGCACCAGCTCTCCAGGTGTTCCACCTCCTGTCTGTAGCTGGACTCATCATTGTTTGTGATGCATCCCACCACCGCTGTATCATCTGCAAACTTAACAATATGACAGCCTGGAAGTGTGGCTGTACAATCATATGTGAGCAGAGTGAACAGAAGGGGGCTCAGCACACATCCCTGAGGAGAGCCAGTGCTGAGGGTTATGGTGGAGGAGGAGAAGTTGTGGATCTTCACGGACTGTGGTCTGTCTGTTAAGAAGTCTAGTATCCAGTTACAAATAGAGGGGCTTAGTCCAAGTGTAGATAGTTTGTCTATCAGAGTTTGGGGGATCATGGTGTTGAAGGCAGATGTGAAGTCCACAAAGAGCAGACGCACGTATGAGTCTTTCTGATCCAGGTGGGTGAGAGCAGTGTGGACCACGGAAGAAATGGCGTCCTCTGTTGATCGGTTCTCACGGTATGCGTATTGATGAGGGTCCTCATTGATGTTGACGGTTGCCTTGATGTGGGACATGACCAGTTTCTCAAAACATTTAGCGACTATCGGGGTGAGGGCCACCGGTCTATAGTCATTCAGACCAGTCACTGTGGAGCTCTTTGGGACTGGGATGATGGTCGCGGTCTTCAGGCAGGTGGGAACTGACTCCAGTGCAAGTGAGGTGGTGAAGATGTCAGCCAGCACCTCACAGAGCTGGTCCGCACATTCCTTCAGAACTTTCCCTGGGATGTTGTCTGGTCCGGTTGCTTTATGAGGATTAATCTTTCTGAGACTGCCTCTCACTTCTGCTGCGGACACCCTGAGATGCTCTTCATCTGGTGATGAGGTGAGTCTGGTGCTAGCAGGTCTGTTTGGATCATCAAAACGTGCATAAAACTTATTGAGGGCATCAGGCAGAGATGGGTCCCTGGGGCATTGTTTGTTTTTGCCTTTGTAATCTGTTATGCATTTAATACCCTTCCACATGCTCCGTGGGTCTTGTGAGGTGAACTGTCCCTCGATCCTCTGTGCATACGTGGCCTTGGCCTTCTACTTGGATTATTGAGCATGCATCAGGACATGGATTTTAAAAGTATTTTAATCAAAATAGCTTGTTGCTTTTCAGCTTCTGAAAACGTTTCTCCAAAAGTAACTGGTACAGATGACTGACATGATTTAACCCTTTCTGTATTTATCTACCTGGATGCTTTCAAACCTTTCTTGCAGGTTGTGTTATCTTGCAGCCGGC
Source organism: Garcialebias charrua (assembly GCA_038048925.1). Lineage (NCBI taxonomy): Eukaryota > Metazoa > Chordata > Actinopteri > Cyprinodontiformes > Rivulidae > Garcialebias > Garcialebias charrua. The sequence continues at coordinate 6,089 of JBBPBX010022438.1, forward strand.
AGGTGGCGCTAAAGCGCTTACAAAGGAAACCGGAAGTGGTGAGAAAACACTACAGAGGAAAGGGAAGAAGAAGAACGAAAACATGAAAGAGATGTAAACTGTGATCCGCTGCGAACCGAGCCGAGAGGGAACAATGTAAAGCTGATAAAATGTCTGAAGACGGGTCGATCAGTAAAATCTCCGCCATGTTCGCGGTGTTTTGTGTCTTTTTTCTGCTCTCGTGCCTTCACGGCTCCGCCGGTGAGTCCTGATGATTTTTGCTAACTGTTAGCATCACGCTAACGTTCGTCCGTAGTCAACTGTAAACAACTTTCTTTATAACAAATATGAGTTTAAATGTTTTAACGAGGTGTTATTTGACTGCTTAGCGTTGGTGTTAATTAAAGGCCGTTGAATGTTTTTAAACAAATTGTGAGATTATGGTGTGGAGAAAGAAATTAGGAAACTGAAAGTATTTCAGTCAGCGTCAAAAAAACAAGTCTGAGTTGAATGTTTTTACAAGATAATAATTTATTTTAGTTTATTTATGTCTCACGGTCTGAAGTTGTAAGTTAGAAATATAGCAGGTTTATAACCTGGTGGTAATTTAAGAACACCAAGACAACCAGCTCTCCTCGTTCTGATCCAGAACCATGTGTAGTGATGGTCTGGTTCTGATCCAAGCCTCTCTTTAAACGAATCAGAATAGGTCCAGATGTTGCTGGTGACTGGTCCTGATGTCTCACCCGTTTCTGGTGCAAATGGACACTGTAAATATAATGAATTAAAACTTTGTTGATTAGAAATAAATAAACTTTAGAATCTGAACCGTCAGGATGGGTCCAGATGTTCTGCCATCATTAACAGGACGTGTGCAGATGTTCTGTCCACGTGAACAGGATTGTGTCCAGATGTTCTGTCCTCATGAACATGTGTCCAGATCAGGGGTCACCAACCTAGGCACCGTGTTGGTGACCCCTGGTCCAGATGTTCTGTCCTCATGAACAGGATGTGTCCAGCGGTTCTGCCATCATTAACAGGATGCATCCAGATGTTATTAGTGTTAGCACTTTGAGATTTTCATTAATGAAAAGTGCGTTATAAATTGAATTCATTATTATTATTATTATTATTATTATTATTATTATTATTATTATTATTATTATTATTATGTCCTAATCAACAAGATGTGTCCAGATGTTCTGTCCTCCTTAACATGTCCAGTGGTTCTGCCATCATTAAACAGGATGAATGCAGATGTTATGTCCTAATCAACAGGATGTGTCCAGATGTTCTGTCCTCTTGAACATGTGTCCAGGTGTTCTGTCCTCCTGAACGTGTCGAGGTGTTCTGTCCTCCTGAACGTGTCGAGGTGTTCTGTCCTCCTGAACGTGTCCAGTTGTTCTGTCCTCCTGAACATGTGTCCAGGTGTTCTGTCCTCCTGAACATGTGTCCAGATGTTCTGTCTTCATGAACATTTTTACATCAAACCAGACCAGAATAATCAAACAACGAGCGTTTGTTTTCAGAAACATGTCAGAACCCAAACAGACCGGTTCTGTTTGGTGTTGCAGCAGCTGCTGACGCATGATTGAAACCATCCTAAGACACCGCCTGTGTTTCTGTTTCCGTCACATGACTGACAGAAAGCAGGAAGTGTCTCCTGGGAGCCACTGGTCCGGTTTCTGGTTATGTCTTGTAATAATAATAATAATAATAATTTTATTTAAAAGCGCTTTCAGGACACCCAAGGACACTTAACAGCAAGAAAACAAATTGAAATATAAAATACATAAAGAATATAAAATACAAAATAATAAAAATACATTTAGTAAAGTTAATGATAAGCTAGTCTAAAGAGATGGGTTTTCAGGGCAGTCTTGAACAGAGAAAGGGAGGTGGTGTTTCGAAGGTCTGGCGGTAGAGCGTTCCAGAGGTGAGGGGCAGAGCAGGTGAAGGCCCTGCTCCCCATGGTGGAGAGGCGGGCAGAGGGTTCATGGAGGTGTAGTGAAGAGGAGGATCTGAGAGAGCGTGATGGGATGGAGATTTGTAGGAGTCCTGAAGGTTTACCGGTAGTTACTGAGACGCTCGTTAAAGAACCCGCTCCAGATGTGAACAGGTTCTGTAGTTCATTATCAGTTCATCTCATTCAGATACGTGTTGTTTAAACATTCTGTACTTTTCATACTTTTATCCGCTCTTATTAAAAAACTGGCTCCTTTTTGGACAACCACCACTTTTAGTTTTGGTAACTTTAATAAGTTTTACATTTTTTGTCAAAATGTATTTTATATTTTAGCAGCGGACTTTCTCTGTTATTTCTGCCTAAAGCTCGTCTGATTCCTCCGTGTTTGTTTACGAACAGTGGCAGCCTGATGTGAAGATAAATCAGTCATCACAAAGAGTTGTGCGCGTACAACATGATCCACAAGAGAACAGGATGGACGCACACATTTCAGTTTGCACAAGTAGGAATATACTGCACACACAGTCAAATACACATGCACACACCTCCTGCTGTGCACGGATCAGCTGCCTGCATGTGGGACCAGGTAGTCCCCGACTTACGAGCGAGTTCAGTCCCTAGGGGGCGCTCGTATGTCAAAAATTCGTAAGTAGGATCACATAGTAAAAAAATATATATATATATATTTTTTTTTTTTTTTTTTTATAAATGAATACATGTACAGTACTGGACAGTCACCAAGCACTTAGCCTATCCTAACACAGTTAAGGAGTCAGTTGAATTGTCTCCCTCCTCCCTGCAGGCTCCATTCCCATAAAGGGAGCTAGCTCCCTTTATGTGAAAGGGAGACAATTCAACTCACTCCTTCATCTTTAAAAACTGTGTTAGGATAGGCTAAGTGCTTGGTGACTGTACAGTACTGTACATGTATTCATTTATAAAAAAAAAAAAATTTTTTTTTTTTTTTTTAATGAGATGCATACTCGTAAGTCCGGGACCTCGTAAGTAAGAGCGCTCGTAAGTCGGGGACTACCTGTATAGGGACTATTCTTACTTCTGGATTCACAAAGCTGATGCTGCGTTCAAGGCTGCTGAAAAGCTGGGACATCTGAGCCTTATCAGGTTTATTGAGTTCTAACTTGGCTCAGGAGCCCAGAACCTCAAAGTTAAAACACACTGAAGTTACTGGATTGAGAAATGTTGATTTTGTGAGAGACATAATCTAAAAAAATATATATATATCCGGAAATCACAATGTATGATTTTTAAATAATTTATTTGTGTGTTACTGCTGCAAATAAGTATTTGAACGCCTGTGAAAATCAATGTTAATATTTTGAACAGTAGCCTTTGTTTGCAGTTACAGAGGTCAAAGGTTTCCTGTGAAACCTTCCACATCCTTCCTCACCAGGTGTGCACAAACTGCAGCAGCAGGATTTTGGAACATTCCTCCACACAGATCTCTGGATCAGCCAGGTTTCTGGGCTGTCGCTGATAAACACAGAGTTTGAGCTCCCTCCAAAGATTTTCTACAGGGTTTAAGTCTGACTAGGCCACTCCAGAACCTTGATCTGCTTCTTACGGAGCCACTCCTTGGTTATCCTGGCTGTGTGCTTCGGGTCATTGTCATGTTGGAAGACCCAGCCACGACCCATCTTCAATGCTCTAACTGAGGGAAGGAGGTTGTTCCCCAAAATCTCACAATACTTGGCCCTGGTCATCCTCTCCTTAATACAGTGCAGTCGTCCTGTCCCACGTGCAGAAAAACACCCGGTATTCGGTACATCTGGAAAAGTAGCAGAACCATCCGATCAAGTCCTGGAGTTTGTGATGAGCTTTAAAAACAAAATATTAAAGATTCATTCAACCTTTATTTAAACAGATAAGTCACGTTGAGCCTCGAAGACTCATTTACAAGTGAGATCTGTTGGACAGACAATAAAAGATGAACTGTTTACGTCCAGAACACGCTGCAGTTTGTTTATGTTCTGATGGGGTTTTGTCCCAGGCACCTTCAGATTAAAAGCCTCTTGTCCACGTACAGTATGTTGTTTAAATGTTGGATAAGGTCCACAGTTTTAACTTCTGGTCATAACGATTTGTCCTTCTGTTGTCTGTGCAGAAGTCTCTGATCCAAATTAAACCCATCTAAACATCAGTTTAGTCAAACTAAAAGTCAGGGCTGCAGCTGGAGTTCTGGTTCTGACCGTTCTGTCGGTTCTTCTGAGAGAACAGAACCGGCTCCGAGCCTCGGGTCGGACCATTTCGACTGATTCGTTTCATTTTCCTGCAGCTGAAGCGGAGCTGGCTCCACCTCAGGATGTGAAGATGATCACCCTAAACACCAACTACACCCTGAGCTGGGCCTGGGACCAAAGAACCGCCGGGTCCGGCGCCGTCACCTTCACCACGCAATACGTCTCGTGAGTCCGACCGTTCAGATCCGACAGAATTCATCTTTAAACGTGCGGTCTGAAGGTGTCCGCAGCTCGGATCGGTCCCTGCAGCAGAACTTGTGCAGATCATGAGGCCTTCAGTGATGAAAATGTTCTCGTTTCCTCAGGAGGTACCAGCTGAAGAAGAAGAGTCCGAGGTGGAACACGGCGTGTGAGGCGGCGTTCCGCAGGTCATGTGACCTGACCCAGTTGAACCTGCACTACCTGAGCATTTTCATGCTCCGCGTTCGAGCCGAGCTCAACGGCCGTCACTCGGAGTGGGTGCTCAAGGAGTTCTGTCCCGATAAAGACGGTAAGGAGACGGACAGATTCAAAAACTGTTCTACAGACACGATCTTACGGGTCTGACCCAGATCCTGCTGGGACGCTGGTTGCCACGGCGACGCCCACCCTTTCTAGAAGAATTAGGAGCAAATGTTCGAGCTGCTTCAGTGTTTTCTGTTTCGTTGATGTTGTGCTGAGGTTCTCCTTCTGCTCCCACCAGCTGAAATCGGACCTCCATCCAAAGTGGACGTATCCGCTGCTGGTTCTGCTCTGGATGTTTCCATCATGGACCCTCTGACCAGCTCCAACACCTCCATGAGGGAACACCTCTCCAAACTCTCCTTCCACATCCACTACTGGGAACAGTCAGACGAGAGGCAGGTAATGAGCCTGGTTCTGATGTAAAACTGTACCCCCCAGCAAGTACTGAGCCCGGTTCTGATGTAAAACTGTACCCCCAGCAAGTACTGAGCCCGGTTCTGATGTAAAACTGTACCCCAACAAGTACTGAGCCCGGTTCTGATGTTAAACTGTACCCCCAACAAGTTCTGAGCCCGGTTCTGATGTTAAACTGTACCCCCAGCAAGTACTGAGCCCGGTTCTGATGTAAAACTGTACCCCAACAAGTTCTGAGCCCGGTTCTGATGTAAAACTGTACCCCCAACAAGTACTGAGCCCGGTTCTGATGTAAAACTGTACCCCAACAAGTACTGAGCCCGGTTCTGATGTAAAACTGTACCCCCAACAAGTACTGAGCCCGGTTCTGATGTAAAACTGTACCCCAACAAGTACTGAGCCCGGTTCTGATGTAAAACTGTACTCCCAACAAGTACTGAGCCCGGTTCTGATGTAAAACTGTACTCCCAACAAGTACTGAGCCCGGTTCTGATGTAAAACTGTACTCCCAACAAGTACTGAGCCCGGTTCTGATGTAAAACTGTACTCCCAACAAGTACTGAGCCCGGTTCTGATGTAAAACTGTACTCCCAACAAGTACTGAGCCCGGTTCTGATGTAAAACTGTACTCCCAACAAGTACTGAGCCCGGTTCTGATGTAAAACTGTACTCCCAACAAGTACTGAGCCCGGTTCTGATGTAAAACTGTACTCCCAACAAGTACTGAGCCCGGTTCTGATGTAAAACTGTACTCCCAACAAGTACTGAGCCCGGTTCTGATGTAAAACTGTACTCCCAACAAGTACTGAGCCCGGTTCTGATGTAAAACTGTACTCCCAACAAGTACTGAGCCCGGTTCTGATGTAAAACTGTACTCCCAACAAGTACTGAGCCCGGTTCTGATGTAAAACTGTACTCCCAACAAGTACTGAGCCCGGTTCTGATGTAAAACTGTACTCCCAACAAGTACTGAGCCCGGTTCTGATGTAAAACTGTACTCCCAACAAGTACTGAGCCTGGTTCTGATGTAAAACTGTACTCCCAACAAGTACTGAGCCTGGTTCTGATGTAAAACTGTACTCCCAACAAGTACTGAGCCCGAGTTCTGATGTAAAACTGTACTCCCAACAAGTACTGAGCCCGGTTCTGATGTAAAACTGTACTCCCAACAAGTACTGAGCCTGGTTCTGATGTAAAACTGTACTCCCAACAAGTACTGAGCCCGGTTCTGATGTAAAACTGTACTCCCAACAAGTACTGAGCCCGGTTCTGATGTAAAACTGTACTCCCAACAAGTACTGAGCCCGGTTCTGATGTAAAACTGTACTCCCAACAAGTACTGAGCCTGGTTCTGATGTAAAACTGTACTCCCAACAAGTACTGAGCCCGGTTCTGATGTAAAACTGTACTCCCAACAAGTACTGAGCCCGGTTCTGATGTAAAACTGTACTCCCAACAAGTACTGAGCCTGGTTCTGATGTAAAACTGTACTCCCAACAAGTACTGAGCCCGGTTCTGATGTAAAACTGTACTCCCAACAAGTACTGAGCCCGGTTCTGATGTAAAACTGTACTCCCAACAAGTACTGAGCCCGGTTCTGATGTAAAACTGTACTCCCAACAAGTACTGAGCCCGGTTCTGATGTAAAACTGTACCCCCAACAAGTACTGAGCCCGGTTCTGATGTAAAACTGTACTCCCAACAAGTACTGAGCCCGGTTCTGATGTAAAACTGTACTCCCAACAAGTACTGAGCCCGGTTCTGATGTAAAACTGTACTCCCAACAAGTACTGAGCCCGGTTCTGATGTAAAACTGTACCCCCAACCAGGGCCGGCCCAAGTCTCCATGGGGCCCTAAGCAAAATTTGGTTTGGGGCCCTCTATTTTTGCTAATAATGTGGATTACTGCACTCAACAGTCAGATGATCAGATCATTCACTGACCTAACATAAACCCATTGCACCTCTGACAGCCCTGGTTACATGATCCTATATGTATTTCGGTACGAAAAGTAACTACCGGTAAAGGGAAAAAACCCACCAGTATACAATGAATTTTACTGCAAAAATATCATCTGGTTTATTAACTTTGGTTCCAAAGAACTGCAACAGTAATGTTCAAAATAATTTGGAGCACAAGATCAACAACAAACAACAGATAAAATAACTTGGATGCATAAAAATTAATTAAATTGTGCAAAAACAGACAAAAGAAAAGAAAAATATCAAGGAAATACTTAAATAATGTAAATGAAACCACGTAAAATGGTTTAAACAAAGACATTTAAAGTTGAATAATTAGTTCTTAAAACTATGTAAATGTATACATACATTGACATAATTTTAAGAACTAATTACTGGTATTCAACTTAAGTTGTGTTAAGTTCAGCTTTTGTAAATTGTTAACATGTAACAATTTACAAAAGCTGAACTTAAAAGATTAAATAGAATCACATGGAAATCATTACTAATTTTTTATTTTTTTAAAATAATCTGTTGCACTTAAGGGCCCCCTAGTGGCCCCGGGGCCCTAAGCAGCCGCTTGCTTATGCCTTGGGCCGGCCCTGCCCCCAACAAATACTGAGCCCGGTTCTGATGTAAAACGATATGGGACAGGTGATCATAATGTTTTGGATGATACTGAGCTGATGTGTGTTCTGTTGGACCTCTTCCTGGTTCTGATTGAGCCCACCAGAACTTTATTTAAACAATTGAACCATTCTAAGATGAGGAGCCCTCCAGGATCCTGCAGGTTCTGTCAGATCAGGTCTCCATGCATGAAGTCTTCTTGGTGTCCTTCAGGTCCAGGTGTTGAACAGCACCACCAACTTGGTGACTCTGTCGGACCTGACGGCCTGGACCTGGTACTGTGTGCGGGTCCGGTCTTACTGCGACTTCTACGACAAGTCGAGCAGCTTCACGTCTCCGCAGTGCGCTCTGACCGAAGGTAAGACACCCGAGACAGGTCCAGCTTCTGAACCGTAACGGACCCGGGTCTGACCCGACCCGTTCTCTTCGACAGGAACCATTCCTTGGTGGCAGATCTTCCTGTTCTTCCTGGGGTCTTTGCTCATGTGTTTCCTGCTGGTCGTGCTGCTCCTGTACGGGTCCCATCGGTGCTACTGGCTCTGTAAGACCACCCTGTTCCCCCACGAGCAGCTGCCCCCGCACATCAAACAGGTACGCAGGTGGAGGAGGCGCTTCTTTGAGTTCCTGAGCTGCAGGAGGTTCTGTAACGCCTCCTGCTGTGTATTGTATTGTATAATTTTATTCATTTCATATTAAAACAATGACAATTTAAAAAAAAAAAAAAAATTAAACAAAAACATAAATGAAAGGAAGCAGAAGAAGAAAACATTTCTTATCATATCTGCTCCTTATCAAACAATCAATTCAAACATTAATATACTTATTTGTAATACAAAAGTATACAGTCTCATCAGAGATATACAGTCACATCAAAATATCTAATATAATTTGTTAAATTAGAATCAACTTAAATGTAACTCTTCAACAAAATAGTTTTAATCATTTTCTTAAATATTAGTATGGACTTCACATTTTTTACATTGTCCTCTAGTCCATTCCAAAGATCAATTCCTCTTATTGTAGTAGACCTACCCTTTAAACTGGTTCTAAACTTAGGTTTAACAAACATTTCTATTCCCTTTAAATTATAGCAACTAATCCTTTTCACAAAATAGGTTTGAATGTTAGATGGTAGTGAGGAAGTATGAGCCTTATACATAAGGTTCTAATTATTGTTGTTTGAATTGTTTGTTTGAATTAATTTTGTTAAAAAAGGGGCAGACATAATAAGATTTTATCTTCTTCTGCTTCCTTTCATGTAATGTTTGAAATTTTATTTACGTGGAATTATAAATAGTTTTTTTTGTGTTCTTTTAAATTTGAAATGAATAAAGAATCAAAACTAAAAAAAAAACTAAGTAAAATAGTATTATAATCAACCAAATCATAAAACTTAAGTGATTTCAATTTACAAAATAGAGTATCAGAAGGATGACGATAAGATTTCCTCATTATAATTCTTATAGCTCTTTTTTGCAAAATAAAAATAGGCTTAGTTGTCCTACATGCTGTACCCCAAACATTTACACAATAAATTAAATGTGGAACTATAATGGTGTTATAAAGCAAGTGTAAAGCATTATTATTTAACAAATCCCGTACTCCATAAGCAATTGATTTAGATATTTTAGTTTTAACAACAGATATATGCTGTTTCCAAGATAGTCTGTCATCAAAAAAGGCGTTCAATACAGAACAACTGGACTTTATTTGTAACAAACAAGACGTAGTCTGTCATCAATAATTACACCCAGAAACTGAACCTCATTTACTCTACATATCTTAATACCATCAATTTCAAAAGAAAAATCCAAAGTTATTTTTTAAACTAAATATCATAAAATTGGTTTTATCAATATTCAATGATAACTTATTCCGTTTAAACCAAATTTGTATTTTTTCGAACTCATTCTTTATCACTACAAACATCCTTTCCAAGTCTTCACCCAAACAAAAAAAGTGGTGTCATCAGCAAATAAAACACATTTGAGGATATCAGACACTTCAAATAGATCATTCATATATAAAATAAACAACTTGTGTCCAAGGACTGAACCTTGTGGTACTCCCCGCAGCGCCTCTTTGACTCGCCGGACTCGGACGGTCCTCGCCTCGTCCTCTCAGACTCCAAGTCGGAGCTGCTGTGCGAGGACGTGACCTTCTGCCCGGACTGCGCCGTCCTGGAACTCCACGGCTCTGGAGCGCCCCCAGCAGGCCTGGAGGGTTCTAACAGGTCAGGCTCTGATCCGACATTAGACCGGGTTCCGGCTGCAGGAGGTGTAAAATGTTTTCTGTTCGCAGCTGCAGACACCTTCGGCAGGACAGCAGCAGCAGCGGAGACTCGGGAGTTTACTCTGCAGGCAGGAGCTCCAGCGTCCTGCAGACCAGCGCCGGTCTGTCCTTCACAGACGTGGACCGCGAGCCCGGCTCCGACCCGGTGCGGGTCAAGATGTTGCAGATGGGGTTCACGTTCTCTCCTGCGGTCGCAGCCGACGTCGATACGGACGCCAGCGTCTGATGTTTGGGTTCGTCAGGAAGTGAGCACTTTTCTACTGGAAGAGGAAGAGACATCCCTGAGAGACAGACTGAGGACACTTAGACCTGAACGTCCTCCGTCGCAACAGACTTGGACTCACAGGGAACAAGAGGTCCTTCATGTTTGACTCTGAATGCGTTTGTGCCCTGAGACAGATGGACACTTTGGACCGTCTTCTTCTCCACCATGAGACAGGTGGACAGTTTGGACCGTCTTCTTCTCGACCATGAGACAGGTGGACAGTTTGGATCATCTTCTTCTCGACCATCAGACGGATGGACACTTTGGACCGTCTTCTTCTCGACCATCAGATAGATGGACACTTTGGACCGTCTTCTTCTCCACCATGAGACAGATGGACACTTTGGACCGTCTTCTTCTCGACCATCAGATAGATGGACACTTTGGACCGTCTTCTTCTCCACCATGAGACAGATGGACAGCTTGGTTCATCTTCTTCTCGACCATCAGACAGATAGACACTTTGGACCGTCTTCTTCTCGACCATCAGGCAGATGGACACTTTGGACCGTTGTCCTTGTTTATTGCCTTTTGTTTCATCTGCTTCCGTCCTTCAGGATCGACTCCTCCATCTGTTTTTCTTGTGCGGGTCGGGTCACTTTTTTTGTCACTCTTTTGTTTCGGGTCACTCTTGTTTAAATATTAACAAAGTATTTTGTCTCTGTTATTAATCATTTTTCACAGGATGAGAAACTGTTTGACAAAAATAAAAAGATAATGTTGGGGCTTTTTTGGTCAAAGATTATGGATGTTTTTATTATGATGGCTGAGATTGCTAACTGCCCATGAACCATATGTTGGGTTAGCAGCTGTGAGCTCAGCTGAACTGATAAGCACTTAAAAACAAGCTGCACACACGGCTTGTGACTGGTGTTCGTGTGTACTTCCTGTATATCTGTAACCTGTCCTGAAAATCTGACCTTGCAAGTAAAATACTGGTTAAAAATCTGCCATCGAGTGTGGTTCTTTTTATTTAAGTAAAGAGAATATTTTCCTCCAACAGAGAACTCATCAGAAAGTTCACACGATGTTCGGAAGTCCTCTTCTGCCAGTCGGATCAACAAAACATTAACGTGTCGCCCTGCAGCTCCTCAAGTTTAAATGTAGCCTCCGTCGTATTCCAGGGTCGGTCCACGGTTCGGAAGCATCCCGAAGACGTGATGTCACACGCAGCACGCCGTGCTCACACGTTGAGTGCATCAGTACAGTTATATTTTATACGTTTTTAAAAATTGTTCATAAAGCAGGTGACACCTGGATTACATTTAATCTGTCACCTCAAAAACAAAAGTTACAACGACCTGGACGACTGAGAATCTTCACCAGCAAACAAAAGTTACGTGTCACATTTCAAGGAATTTTTTTAAATATCTATACATTTAAACATTTATTAATGAAAGATTATACTACCGTAGTCAGTTTTTTTTCCTCGTATAATAAAAAAAATCTGTTGGTTTGACCTTTATTTTGAAACAATTCAAGCTTCCGTTCGTTTTGTCCTTTCACGGCACCCGTAGGCTGCCCCGTAATGCGGATGTAGAGGCGCAGCTCCATTTTGGGCAGCGCTGAAGCTAACTAAAGCTAGCCGAGTTTCGCTGTTAAAAGCCAATAAAAGGATATATAAAATTAGATTTTTGTTTAATTCGCTATGAAAACGTTCAGATAACGATGCTTTTAAAAATATTTTACTTTACCGTCAGTTAATCGGATATTTGACAATGTTTCTGACTCGATAACTTCCCCTAAATTCATGTCGGATTTCAGGAAGTAAATTTGTCTCCTTTCGAGTCCAACAGGACAAATGTCCATCGGATGAAATGGACGAGTGGACACGGATGTTTTCAGGATCCCGTCGCTGTTTTCTGGACTTTTTCGTGGTGGTTCTGTCCGTCTGCGCCCTGGGTCGAGGTGTGTTGACCGGTTCGTTCCGATAAACTCCGTTATAAAGTTCTAAAAAATTATATATATATATATATATATATATATATATATATATATATATATATATTATATATATATATAAAACTATTTAGTTAAAGTTTATAATAAACTAATGAGTCCTCCAGGTTTAACATTTACAGAATAAACCGTTCAGACGCGTTTAAAGGTTGTTTTAAACCCACTTGTTTAAAAAAAAAAAGCTTTCAGTCTGTAACTTTTATTACTTTTGGTATTTTAGTATTTTTATTTCCACTGCCTCCTTTTATTGCTGCTGTGTTTTTATTTTCACTGATTTATTGTACCAGTTTTTATCTTTTCTATCCTGTTAAGCACCTTGGTCAATGCAAGGCATTGTAGGAAGTTGCTCTACAAATAAAGTTTATTATTACTGTATTAATAAACGAGATTAAACATTTCAACAGAGAAAGTTAAGTAAATGTATCAAAATAAAAACATGACGTAATACTCAAACATGAACCTAAATGGACACCTGATGTACACACACACACATCTGTCCCCTGGTCTGTGCAGAAGATACTGCTCCAGAAGAACCCATGTCCCCTGCTCTTGTGTGTCCAAAGGACTCTACTCCAGAACCTTTGGCCTGTCACTGCGCGCTGCATGGTCTGACCTTCGGGGTGAACCTGCGGGAAATGAAACTTCATTAACCTTTATTTAAACAGATAAGTCACATTGAGCCTAGAAGACTCATTTACAAGTGAGATCTGTTGGACAGACAAAAAGTAATGAAATTAGACACATTAGGAAACGGAGGCGAAAAAATTCCTATTAAAATCTTCTTGCCTAATAAGAAAATTTCTAATATTAAAAAACACCTCGCACAAATACCGTAAGCACATAGTGACATAGACATTCCGCAGAGGGGGTAGACACCGAGAACAGTGAGCAATGTCCATATGCTCTCGAGGTCACTGTAGAGTTCTGATAAGGATGGAATATTCAACCAGCTCCCTCCAATGAGATCCGTAAACATTCTCGAGGATGTCGGGGAATGGCCAAGGTCAACACTAATGAGAATCCAAGAGTCCTGAAATGATGACAATGTTTATTCAGCTGGTTCACTCTGGTTGACAGTGGAATTCCCCGATGGGTGAGGTTGAGCGTCAGATTACATGTCCTCCAGGCGTTTTCAGATAAGGTGACCTTTGTCAGCCGGGGGAGCCAGATTCAGATAAACACAGTTGTTTTGGGGACAGGCAGAACATAATGACATCTACCTTGAGTCTGTGTTGGTCCAAAAACGGTTCAGAAATGTCCAAATTACGTGGCCACACTGATGGAACCTGCCTGAGTAAAAATCCCTGAGATCTGATCCATTCTGCCCAAGGCAACTGAGTCTGGGTACATGGGCAAGAACCAAGCCATCACAAAGACAAGCAGCGTGATCAGGTCTCAATTTGCTGCTGACGACTTCCTTAATTGTAGATAAAACCAGCAACCAGCTGAATCCAAAAAGCAGGAACCAGTTATCAAAAATTCAATTAAATATGAGTCCTTAAAATCCACAGATGACAGCAGAGATAGACACGCCATCAAGTCTTCAAGTCAATGAGATATCCAGCTGCGTGCAGCCAACAGGGCAAATCGGCTCGCCTAAAGTCTGTCTTCTCTTTGAAGAAATGTTATCAGTTGTGTTGAGGGTAGGGGGTACGAATCTCTGTGTCTGGAGAATCGATTCCGATTTTTGGTGTCACGATTCGATTCAAAATCGATTTTTCGATTCAGAAACGATTTTTCTATTAAAATGGTCATAAATTTAGTTTCAGTTTTGTAACTGACAAGCTGAAAAGAATAAACAACAATGTAAACAAATAGAACATTTATTTAAAACAATAATTTTAGGTTCTGTACTGTATCAAATTTTTTGCATCATTTGATATTTATACCAAAAATAGGAACAAATTATACAGGAATGCATTAAATTCTGTAACTTAAATTACCAGTATTAGGTTAGCTTAGTTGCCTGGACTTCTCTAAAACAATAAAAGAAAAAGAAAAATCTAGGAACAAATAATTCATCCATCCATCATCTTTACCCACTTCTTCCTTTAAGAGTCACGGGGGTCACTGGTGTCCATGTCCAGCCATCACTGTGCGAGAGGCGGGGGACACCTGGACAGGTCTCCAGTCCATCATAGACAAATAATTCAATATATATATAAAAAAGTAAACAGACTTCAGCCTACCATAGTGCATTAACCTTTAACTCAAAATAAACTACAGACTTCAGTTTTTTTTAACATATTGATTCATATTTAGTAAAAAAAAAAAGTATTTATGGGCTTTTAGAATCTATTCTGAATAGCCAAGACTAAGAATCTAGATTCTTAAAAAAAACTTTTTTTTTTCCTGCACCCCTAGTTGAGGGACCAACTGACCAAATAAATCCATACTTTTGGTTCAGAAGATCTGCAGGAGAGGCTCAAGCAGTTTCACAGACAGACAAGAGCAGCAAAGCGGAGAGGGAGGGTGTTTTATGATATTTCTAAATCAAATGTTCTTTAGGTTCGCGGAAGGATAGGCACACAATTGTTTAGGAAAAAACCACAATCACAGACTCCCTTTAAAAATAATGATGTGTCATTTATTAAAGATAACTGACAAATAAAGGAAAAAGCATCCATCCATTTTCGTCCGCTTATCCGGGGTCGGGTCGCGGGGGTAGCAGCCTAAGTAGGGAGGCCCAGACTTCCCTCTCCCCAGCCACATGGAGCAGCTCCTCTGGGGGAATCCCAAGGCGTTCCCAGGCCAGCCGAGAAACATAGTCCCTCCAGCGTGTCCTGGGTCTTCCTCTGGGCCTCCTCCCGTTGGGACATGCCCGGAACACCTCCCCAGGGAGGCGTCCAGGAGGCATCCTGACCAGATGCAGGAAAAAGCAAACGGTACAAAAACAATAACACACACACATAAACTGTTTTCCTGCTAGAAATAATGTGTCATTTAAATCCTCCACAGTAAAAACAGCACACACAACAAGGCATTGATGTTACAAGAAATTCTCACCATGTGACACAAGCCGTTTTCGCATTGCACGGCCCTCAATGGCCCGGACCGCCCCTGGTTGGCCCAGAGCCCTGTCTGGCCCGCCCCCGCTCATTACGCATTGGCCGCAGAGCTGCCTTGAAGTGGGTGGGAAGTTCTCTGGAAGTGGGTGGGGTGTTCTCTTCACGTGGGTGGAGTGTTCTTGTGTGCGCGCTTACA
>JBBPBX010022438.1:24981-41416 GCA_038048925.1 Garcialebias charrua
TTGATGAAGTCTTTTGGATGAAGGATGAAACATCTCAACAATAAAAAAAATATCAAAAACTGGCCAGATGACCTGACTGTTGAAAGCTGAAGTTTCAGTTTTGCCACTTCTAACAAGAAAATTTCAAGGATGTAAATTTGATTTTTTAAATTTTATTTCCTTAAGAAGCTCTTTGTGGACTTCTCATCCACTATGATTGCCCAGACCCTGGTGGACTAACTGCTTAGACTAGGACTAAGCCCCTCCATTTGCAACTGGGTCCTGGACGTCTTAACAAACAGACCTCAGTCTGTGAGGATCCACAACTTCTCCTCCTCCACCATAACCCTCAGCACTGGGCTGTGTGCTGAGCCCTCTCCTGTTCACTCTGCTCATGTATGACCACACACCACCCGTCCAGACTGTCATATTGTAAAGTTTGCAGATGATATATTGGATGTTGGATGTATCACAAACATCAATGAGTCCAGCTACAGGCAGGAGATGGAACACTTGGAGAGCTGGTGCAGGAATAACAACCTTCACATCAATGTGAAGAAGATGAAGGAGATGATTGTGGACTTCAGATGGAACAAACACATCAACCTCCCCTGAATATAGGAGGTTCTGCGGTTGAAGTGGTCTCCAGCTACAAGTACTTGGGCGTGCACCTGAACGACAACCTCAGCAGGAGCAACAACACCACCAGCCTGGTCAAGAAAGCTCATCAGAGACTTTATTTCCTCAGAGGGCTGAGACGAGCCAGTCTGGGAAGCTCAGTCCTCACCTCCTGCTACAGGTGTGCAGTGGAGAGCATCCTGTGCTCCAGTATCAACGTGTGGCATGGAGGCTGCACAGCTGCAGAAAGAAAAGCTTTACAGAGAGTGGTGAAGGCTGCACAGAAGTCTGTTGGAGTCAGTCTCCCCACCATCACAGACATCTACACCTCCAGATGCAGGAAGAGGGCCACCTGCATCATGAAGGACCCCACTCACCCAGCATACACACTTTTTACCCTTCCCCCCAGCCAGGAGGTTGCGTAGCATTAAATGTAGAACCACTAGACTGAGGAACAGGCTGTTCTATTTCATCCCTCCTGACCACCAGAGGCAGTGCTTCAAACACAAATGAGCATTCTTGCGCATGCGCAGGGCGAGTACAAATGACAACAACGTCATCCCGTGACCTGCCGGGGACCCACGTGACTCTATATAGGCACGTCGCACCCGGGATCCGGTCCCTTCATTCTTCTCGCGCGCAGGTGTGTTGAGTACAGTGTGGTCATGTGAAGCTGGTTGCTTCGGTGTGTACCACTGCTTTCCAGAAAACTGCTTGTTGCTAGTAGCCACGTGACCAACTTTGGTCGGAGCTACGGGTAAGTCTTGCTCTCCAAGGGCTGCACGAGCTGTTTCCGTCTTTACCGGTTCTACGGCCGCTTCGGCGACAACTGG
This sequence comes from Garcialebias charrua, assembly GCA_038048925.1. Classification (NCBI taxonomy): domain Eukaryota; kingdom Metazoa; phylum Chordata; class Actinopteri; order Cyprinodontiformes; family Rivulidae; genus Garcialebias; species Garcialebias charrua. Next base: position 26,412 of record JBBPBX010022438.1, read on the forward strand.
TAAGTTCAGCTCTTTTTTACTCTCAGGTGGCGTTTCCACCCACGTGGAGTTAATCTTCTGTTCTTGTTGTTTAATGCCCCTTTTCCACTCGCTCGGCACAGAGCGGATCAGTCTGGTCCGGTCTGGTTCAGTTCGGATCGGCTCACATGTAGCTCTGTCTCCATTCACTTCTGTAGCCCTTCGGTGGGCGGGGTGTAGGATCCTACTCTCTCACACGTGGTGGAGATAGTGTTCCCTTAACTATATTCTTTTGCCATGATATCTATTATGTTCGAGCTCCAACAATACGATCAGCTACGCTTCGGTTTGGTGCGGGCGAGGACAAGCTCAGATGGAGGATCTGTTGTTGTTGTTCTGAAAAGACCCACAATGCACCTTTCCCCAATAAAAGACAAACATAGTTGTTTGAATCGAGTGTTTGAAAAAAAACATTTGTTTGAGAAGGGGCAGATATAATATTATTTTCTTCTTCTGCTTTCTTTCATGTTGTTTTATTTCTTGTTGTTTTGTAAATAGTTTTCTTGTGTTCTTTTAATCTGGAATGAATAAATAATCTAAAATAAAAACAAAAAAATAAGTTATACCAAGTGGGAATCGAACCCACTTGGTCTGGATAAGGTTTGGAACAGCAAAAAAACCAACACATTTCCAGTGAGCTACTGAGAAGTGTTTACTTTCAAGGTCCAGATCTCTTTAAGCCTCAAATTTCCGCCTGGCATTTTTTACTTGTTTTTCACTAGAAAATATGAAGAAAATGTCCTATGGCCAGGTGCTTCAGCACATTTGTTCAGAATATTTAGATCTTTCAATATCTGGCATTATTTTACATTATACTTGTTACAAAACAACTATTAAAACTGTTTAACATCAAGAAAAAAGAAAGAGCGAAATTAGATTTTAGAGATTTTATGCAAATAAAACACTGCATTTGAACATGAAGTACAGATTTTGCATCACAAATTAACAATTTCAACACTATAGAACATATTTACATTGGTTTTTTTAATTCTCACTTATTTTTACAAATAAGAAACAGACTAACAATTCAAATTATTTACAGGCGAATTTCCCCTCCCTACATTTCTCATTATCTTCTACACAAACAAATTACAACTGATGAATATTATATCTTATAGACTAGATATACTATTCCAAAAACAAAATAAAATATAAAAAATAAAATAAAACTATATCATATTATATGTACCCAGTATAAAACTATTATCCACAAAGTAACAGCCCTCCTTCATTCAGAAATAAAATTCAAAAAGTTATTAGATTGTTAGATCAAATGTTTTTTCAGCTTTTTCTTCAGAAGAACAAAAAGAAACTTCTCCAAATTCAAATCATCCAGGAATCTCCTTATTGTCTTTTTATGCTGCTCATGTTTTCCTGCTCAAGCTACACTCTGTTCGTGCTGAAGACAAAAGACTCGCTTTCCAGGACACTTGCAGCTGAGGGAGGGTGATTACCGTAATACCAGCAAAAACAGCCTAAAAGCGCACTTTTTTTTCTTTCAAACACCGTTGGAATTTTTATGATAGCACAAACGGTTGCACAGTTACGGTAATCTAAAAATAGCTTGGGAAAACGTGTGGAAAAAGTGTCGGCGGAGACACCGGCGGTTTAAACTGCCCTTCATAAAATTCTGTCTACGCCCCTGTTTATGACGTGAAGGATGGCGCGCTTACAGCTCGCCTGTACCCTGCTCTGAAATCAGTCCGGAATCGCGGCGCGGCTCATATGTGAGGTGGAAAATGCGTCCAGCTCGCTTCTGGCACGCATATATTGCGCAATAACGACCCGAACCGGCAAGTGGAAAAGGGGCATTAATGACTCACCTGTAACGTTTTAGGTGGCGTTGAGTTTTTTCTGTTTGCCGTTTATTTCAACTCACCAGTGGCATTTACTGCTTGTGTTGAGTTAATCTTCCTGATTGTTATCTGACTCATCAGTGGCGTTTACTGCTCGTGTTGAGTTAATCTTCCTGATTGTTATCTGACTCACCCGTGGCGTTTACTGCTCGTGTTGAGTTAATCTTCCGTCCTGTTTTTTTTTTATATGACTCACCAGTAGCGTTTTCGCTTGCACTGAGTTGTCTATTGTTTGTTCATTTCAGCTCACCAGTGGCGTCTACGCTCACGCTGAGTTGTTCTATACTTTATCTAACTCACCAGTGACGTTTGTTTTTCTCCCTACTAACGGAGTCGCCAGTGGCATTTCTGCTCGTGCTTGACTCCTGTTGGTGGCGGACTGCTCACGCTTATAAGGTATGATGCTGGTAAATTTGTGTTGCTCGACTTGTCTGACGTCGCTTCAGCCCAAGTACGGGCATGACTTGTGTCCATCCTGTCTCGGTGTGGGGCATTTCCAGGAGGCGCTGTCGGATAACGCTTGCCCCAACTGTATCGTCATGCCCTGGTCGGTCAGACTGGAGTGGCCTACCGACGGAGCAGGTGCTACACCACATAGCCCATTGCCGCCGGGTCAGGCGAAGTGCAAACAGCCTGCTGTGGCTGCACCTTCGCGACCGGCAAAGTGAGCCAGATGGTCCGATACGGAGAGGTTGTCCAAGAGAGTGGATCACCTCACTAACGAGCTGGCCCACATGAAGGCCCTCCTCCAGTCCTTTCAGATTGATGGTGGCCGGGACGGGGTACTCCCTCCTGAGCGCGATGAAGCATTGGTCACTGGTGACAAAGCTATTTTGGTGCCGGCCTCTGGCACTCATTTCTGTGAGGTCCTTCCGGAGATGGGCTCCGGGGCTTCTGGGTCTGGCTCCATTGCCTCCTAGGACAATACTGAGGAGGCTGTGGCAGCCGCCATTCGAACGGTTCTTGCCCGCCTACAGATTGGTGTCCCTCAGGCCCAGCCTACAGCTTCCAACGCGTTTTTTAGGCGCCGTACATCGGAAACGGCCCTTGTGGTTCCCCCCTCGAAGGAGTATATACAGGAACTACATGCTTGCTGGTCTGACACCAGGGTGTTTTTGCGTCCGACAAGGGATGGAAGGGTCCTGGGCACCATGCAGGAGGCAGCTAAGGTTGGCCTGGGGCGGTTGCCTATGGTGGAACCGAGCATCGCCTCTCTTATCATCCTACCTGATGAGGCCTTATGGCCCAATGCACGTTGTTCGCGGCCTCAGTGTTGTATTACTGACGACCTTCTTTGCAAGGCCTATGATTCTGGGGCCCGAATGGGCAGGATTGGGAACTCCCTTTCTCATCTCAAGCTAGCCGTGTCTTCCTCTTAGGAGGCTGCTCCATTGGACCATCCCAAGCAAGGCTTGGTTGATGCATTTCTGCATGCCTTTGCCTTCATGACAAGGGAGATTGGCCGAACACTCTCCACGTTGGTGCGTGCTCGCCGCCAGGTCTGGCTGGCACAGTCACCACTCACTGAGCCTTATAGGAGAACCCTCCGGGACCTACCTGTGGTTCCAGGGGAAATGTTTGGCTTTGCAGCACTGGACGCCTTGGACCGTACGGCTCAGGCATCTCGGACAAGGCAGCAGCTGGCAGGGCTTCACAGACGTGATCGCCAACCGGCTGGCACTTGGATGGTAGCGGGTCCCTCAAGGAGGACCTCGCTTCCATCTCCTTCTGTCATTAAAACTCAGGACCCAATGCAGAGTTGGAGATCGGCCCAGAGACCTGCTCCAGGTCAGAGAGGTCAGGCTCGTGACCCAGCTGGGGCTGGGCGTCTCACTCCTTTTGGGCGGAACAGTCTAGCCGGCGTCCTCCTAGGCCTTCAAGGGGTCAGGGGCCCTCAGATGATACCTTATAACCGACGGTCGGTTATTTTCCCCGGGACAGCTCAACTACTGGATTGCCCACACCCCAGACATATAGGTGTTGTCCACCCTGTCCTAGGGGTATCGTCTTCAATTCAGGGTCCTCCTGTTCAGTCTTTCGCTATCTCCCAAGGTGTTCACCCGATACATCGCAGTGGCCCTCTCCCCTTTACAGGTACGGGGCCTAAAGATCCTCCCGTATCTGGACGACTGGCTCCTTCGTGCCACGACGCGGGATCAAGCGGTTCGGGACACCCAATTAGTACTATAGCATATGGGACGCTTGGGTTTGCAGGTGAACATGGAGAAGAGCAATCTGACTCCTTCTCAGGAGACCTTTTTCCTGGGCATTGCCATGGATTTCATTTCAATGACTGCTCGCCCGTCACCCCAGCGGGTCGACAGTATATTGAACATGCTCCCAGGCTTCAGGCGCAGTATGGCACCGCCTCTGGTGTGGTACCTTCGACTCCTAGGGATACTTATGGCTGCATCTGCCATGGTGCCCTTGGGGCTGCTGTCATTAAGGCCTCTTCAGATGTGGTAGAACAGCTTGAATTTGGACTCCTCACAGAACACTCATCACCTCAGAAGACTTTGGGTGAGCCCTCAGTGCCTCCAGTCTCTGCCCCAATGGAGAGTGAGGTTGTTTATGACAGCGGGGGTCCCGCTCGGTTCACACCTATGCCATCGGGAAGTTGTGTTTACGGATGCATCCTCCATGGGCTGGGGTGCCACCTGGTGAGGTCACATGGCACAAGGGACATGGTCCCAGCGGCAGAGAAAGTAGCACATCAATGTCCTGGAGTTACAGGCCATGCTTCTAGCCCTTCTGAGCTTTCTTCCAGGCTTGCGGGAGAAACATGTGCTAGTGAGATCAGACAACACCACTGTGGTTTTTTACATCAACCACCAGGGGGAAACCAGGTCATAGAAACTGTTGTGTTTGACGTAGCATCTTCTGTCCTGGGTTGCTCCATGCTTGGCCAGCCTCCAAGCAGCCTACATCCCGGGGCCACATAATGTACCAGAAGATTCTCTATCCTGTCAGAAGCCACTCCCAGGAGAGTGGAAGCTTCCCAACGAGGTGGTGGAGAGGATCTGGGCAGTCTATGGCAGAGCGGACGTAGACCTCTTTGCCTCAAGGGACACATTTCATTGTCCCTTTGGTTCTCCCTGGGCGATGGCAACCCTCTGGGCCACAATTTGCTGGCACACGACTGGCCCTGGACCCTCCTTTATGCCTTTCCACCCTTCAGCCTACTCTTTCAGACCCTCCTACGGGTTCGTCGAGAGAGGCACAAAGTTCTACTGGTGGCCCCCTTCTGGCCAGCGAGGACTTGGTTCCCTCTGCTGCGCGAACTCAGCTCCGGCTCGCCGATGCGTCTCCCCTCTAGGACGGACCTTCTTTCCCAGATGGAAGGTCGGGTTCTGCATCCCGAACCGGACCGGCTCCAACTCTGGGTCTGGTCCCTACAGAACCGGGGCCCACTTTTTCAGGCTACACCGGGCCGGTAGGACATACAATGGCTAATGCGTGGGCGTCATCCACGTGGTCCATATATGATAATAAGTGGGCAACTTTTGTGACATGGTGTTGCGATAAAGGGCAGGATCTGGTGCAATTTCAGTCTATGACATACTGACCTTCCTGCAAGCATTACTAGATCGAGGACGGTCCCCATCTACCTTGAAGGTATATGTGGCTACTGTTTCTCATTGGCATATCGGCCTGAATGGTTGTTCGGTGGGCCGAGACAGGGATGTTACAATGTTTTTGAGAGGTGCTCGGCATTTGCACCCACCCAAATGCCCTGTGGTGCCAGCATGGGACCTTTATCTGGTGCTTGAGGCTCTTCGGTTCCCCCCATTTGAACCCCTGGCGTCTGCGGACCTCAAATGGCTCTCACTGAAAACGGCATTTCCTTTGGCAATGGCTTCCGCGAAGCATGTGGGGGAATTGCAGGCCCTTTCGATAGCCGAGCCCTGCCGCCGATGGAACCCTGATGGCTCAGGTGTCACACTGTGGCCTGATGTGGCATTTATGCCTAAAGTGTCCCTACCAGTCGGTAGTACCCAACCGTTCCATCTTGCCCGGTTTGACACCGGTGGTTCCTCCGAACAACTGTGCCTTGTTCGTGCACTTGAGGCATACATGGCCGCTATGGCGCCCATCCAGAGGACGAATGGCCTTTTTGTGTGCTATGCTGGTTCACGGAAAGGTCAGGCACTCTCTAACCCCAAAAATACACTACACGCGGTCCGTGTCCGCTCCGCTCCGCAGGTCGCAGCTGAGCGAATCCAAAGTCCACTGCCTCCGCTCCGCTCAGGTCCGCCTGGATGCGCCGCTCCAAGACGCATGCGCGGGAATTGCGAGATCGCGCGATAAATCAAGTGATAAATAATGAAGTCAGAACAAAACAATTCATTCGGTGGAAGAAGGAGAACAACAGTAAAGGCTGCCTTGATCTTCTCTCGTAAATAAGCGACAGGACATGGTTTGAGCAACAGGAAGTGATGTTTACATTTCAGAATAAAATACTTTTTTATTTATTTATTTCTTGTATTGCGTTATTAGGTGTAGTCATAGTCATAAATATAATAGTTTAGTCATAGAATAGTCATAAATGATAGTTTGACAGCATTTTTGTACAAATAAATCCGTATAGAGCTAGGATTAGTCCGCCCGTGGTGATTTTATTTTGTAAATACGGAAGTTGTGCTCGTTCCTTTTCCTGTTGGTGCGACGTAATCTTCAAAAGTTGACTCCGGCACAGCTCCGTCGTCCGGCAGAAATAGAAAATTTTCTAATTTTGACGGACTGCCGTCCGCTCGCCGCAGCTCACCGCTGCCGTGCGGAGCCAGTGTACTTTATCTCATTGATTATAATGGGTGTGTAGTTGCTGCGGAGGTCGGACCGGAGCGGGGCGGAGCTGCAACGCGTGTGGTGTATTTTTGGCGTAAGCAACGACTGGCACACTGCGTTGTAGATTTGATCTCCAAAGCTTATGCCTTATAGGACCGGCCATTACCGGCGGGAGTGAAGTACCACTCTACAAGGGGCATGTTGACATCGTTTGTTGCCATGACAGGGGTACCATTGGACAGTATATGCCATGCGGCCTCCTGGACGTCGCAGAGTACCTTTACTCGATTGTACAGGGTAAATGTGGCTGCACCCTATCCCCTTCAAGGAGTTCTGGAGCAGCATATCTCCCCATCACATTGAGGTGAGTGGCGTGGCAGTAGTTTCTTGAACGTTGCCGATTCCTCGTGACCATGTTGGCATGCGTCATCCATGCTTGAAGTACCGCCTCTGGGAGTCAGGAGGGATGAAATAGAATGAAAGTTACTACTGTAACTATGGTTCTATGAATCCCGGATGACTGCCAGAGTGCTTGGTCCCTCGGAATCCTTGCTTTCGTGAGAAGATTGAGGGACCGGATTCCGGGTGCGACGTGCCTATATAGAGTCACGTGGGTCCCCGGCAGGTCACGGGGTGACTTTGTTGTCATTTGTACTCGCCCTGCGCATGCACAAGAATGCTCATTCATGCTTGAAGCACCGCCTCTGGCTGTCATCCGGGATTTATAGAACTGTAGTTACAGTAGTAACTTTCGTTAGACTCATGAATCTCCAACCAGGAAAATCACTGCAATGCCACTTTAATTGGACATTTGACTCTTTACCTGTGCTGCTGATTATCCATGTTGCTGATTCTTACCTACTTGCTCACAACAGATGCATGTTCAGGCTGCTGTTTAATACACTGTATTACATTATTATTGTTTAGCATATATCTTTAATCCTTGTATACTGTTTCTTTATACTTTATATTTTTGCTATTTGGGGGTGTAAGTGGGACCTTGAGTACACATTGTTCCACCTTATGTACAAAGTACCAAATGTGATGTGAATGACAATAAAAAAGCTTGAACCTCAAAGAGACATTATGTAGTGGACATGACCTTGTCCACTTTTAAGACACCTGTGTACTTTTGAACTGTCCAGTGATGACCTTTACTGACCTCTCAGTAAAGCAGGACATTTAACACAATTATTCCATTAGTTATAATCTGAGGACATATAGTCACTAAAAGAGACTATTTCTATATCTTGATTTTATTCTAATGTAATCAAGAATAACTTTTCTCATTTTCATGATATGTGCTTTTATGCTGTGTTATTCTGAAATGTGTTAATTACTGTCTTCACTGCTGTGTTTAAAGGTGAAGCCTTCGGGTCACAGAGACCGGACGGTTTTGTTTAGAAACTCAGAGACAGTCTGATGAGCAGGGCTCCAGCGTTATCTGTCTTTTTTCCTAAACATTTCTCTCTGCTGCTGGCTTGTAACCTTGGGTTTGATAAAGCAAGTGAACTCCTCTCTGTGTTCCTGCTTTTAAGTTCTAACTGTGCGGAAACGCTTCAGTCTTTGAATGGACAAAGAGTTTGAATGGACGGAGACCTGAAAGCTCTCTGCCTTGCAGCTGGTCAAGCTTGGTCAAGAGCCAAAGACTAACTTGTCAGCTAGAACTGATGGACGTCTCCATCCAGTTCCCCGAGCAAAAGCTCCAAAGTTCTTAATGAACTTCCTTTGAGAAACATCTCGTCTTGAAGTCAGCCAGAAGCTGCCACATGTTTCTGACGGCTGACGCGGATCCGAGGAGACGTTGGAAGTAAACGACCAGTTCAGACGTACGAGGGCCGGAAGGACTCCGTGCACCTGGGAGGCTGGCAATATCTTTATCAGACGCATCGTCAAAAGGTAAAGAGCGGTTTACAAACGTACCTGGGATTTAGCCGAAGTCGGATGGAATGTGTCATCTCTGGTTACACTCGAGATAAATAACTTAATCTCTCCAACCTCTTATTCCTCCTACTCTTTCCCCTCTCTATCTAAGCTGGAAACTATATTTTTAAGCTAAAAGAGCCCACAGACTAAATATGTTAACATCCAATATTTATGTCTGTTGTGTTGAATTTAAGTGTGCTGACGTTTTAAATTGAAAGAAAGTGAAATCATGTCAATCAAGTGTAATGGTGTTAATTTAGTTGATTTATTCTAAATAAATGATAGTGTCTCTTTGACATATCAAACTAAGTTAACGTCTTTGTCACTTAATGGCTCTGTTTATTTATCCATCATAAAGATCACAGAAATATTGAATAAACTGAAAAAGAAGAGAATCCGTGAATTTACTATTCAATCTGAATAAGTAGATTAATTAAGGATAAAGAGGTCAGTATTAATATTGACCTCCACTTTAATTCTTACATCTGGTGGCCTCGTATCGGCTTCTAAAAGTTTATTGATAAATCTGTGGTCTCAGTCATGAACTGTAACGTCATGTTTGCATAAAAGGATCCAAGTTTTAAACTCTGAGGATAATGATTTTGGCTGGAAGTGTTCAAAGCAGGCAGATTCTGCATGTTTTTATCATTTGAAGCTGTGAGATTATTATTGTTTCAACTCTGTTAGACGCTGTTGGAAGCATTCAGGTGAAGTTTTGTCAGCCGTAGTCTGTGGAAGTTCTGGTTCGGTCCAGTTCACGCGGACTCCTGTACAAAGCTTTGTTTGACCGCCGAGTCAGAAGCCTGAAAGCTAATTTAACATCTACAAGATTGCTGTTGTGGTGTTTTACATTTTAAAGAAGGTCGAAGCAGCATATACTGTTAGAACGTGTCGGTTAGTGGTTCGTGAAACCCGAGTTCTGCTCCTTTAAAGTGGACGGAACCGACCTGAACGCGGCTCCGAGGGAGTCCGTGTCGTGTTACAGTTGAGGTGCTGTGTTACTGAGCGTAACTAAGTTTGCCTGTCTAGATGTGCGCGCCGCATGTTTCAGAATTTTGGGAAGTTAAATTGTAGCGTTTGAGTTGTTTTAAGAGTCTATAAAGTTGTGGTCTGCTGTGCAAGCTAACGTTAAGAAGACGTGTCTCATGTCCGTTTATGAGCTGTGATTGGATGATACGAGTGCTGTGTGCTGTGAATCACTCTTGTAGCGAACGCTGATTCGCTGTTGTGTGCTGTCAATCACTCTTGTGGCGAACGCTGATTCGCTGTTGTGAGCTGTCAATCACGTCGCACGCCGTTGCGACCAGCCCACTTTGTCGTCATTTCCGGTACTACATTGGTCGAAGGTAAGAAAAACTACATTCGCCATTTATGCTTGGAGAATGAACTACATATGCTGTGATTGATTTGTTGACGTCACGTATGTTGTAGCGAGCTCCGCCTCGCTCACGTAAGAAGCTGGTGACGCGCTACGCACGCTGCGTGGGCCCGCCCATTTTTGTCGTCACTTCCAGGTGCCGCACTTTGAGTGACAGGTCACACTCGCTGGCTCACACTCGTTCACACACGAACACACACTTAAACACTCATCTGAAGCCATCAACACTGTCTAGCAACATAAACTTGTCTCTGACAAGAAAGCGGTTCGAGCAATTATCACGTTCTTACTGAAAACTAACCCTAATAGGTTGTTTTCTTTCCATGTACTGATTTAAACTCAGTCGCTTCGTGATAACATACGCGACGCTGCCCCCTGCTGGACGTTAATAGATGAGTTTTCTCTCAACACATCATAAAGTCAGCATTTTTTATGGTGAAAATTACCAGCTTTAAAATTGTTCTGTACACAAACAAAAACTCCTGTTTATTTTAAATAAAGAATTTTTGAAAACAGAGGTACAGACGAACAATTGATGCTCATTTTAAATACTGAAGAGATTTAAAATAACACTCAAAAAAGCATCTTTTATTTAATTTTCAGATTAAATAAAAAAGAAAAGTTGATGGAGAGCAGAGCATTTCCACATTCAAAATTTTAAACAGCATTGGCATACACTGTACACTTTTGGTTAAAAATAGCATTTTTAACGTTTTTCTGTGTACGTTTACAACAGTGAGGTTAATTTGATAACGAATTTCTTTTTCGAATAACACCTGCATGTACCAGCTTGTTGATTTTTACAGACTCAAAACAAATATGGATAAACAATCAGATGAAGTTGTTCCATCCTCATCCTTGGAGGATGCTGATGGTGAGCAAACTCCAGCGCCGGTTGAGGAGAAAATCCCAGCGCAGGAGGATTCAGAGTCTGAGTCAGAGGACACAGATTGTGTTGATAATGCCTTAAAACTGCTAATGAAAACACTCGTGAAGTATGGTGAGGAGGTAGCAGCAATGGACACCCCGACTCTGGACACAGAGTTAGAAAGTCTAGCAACAGGCATAATCAAAAAAGGTGGAAAAAAGCTCAGCGCCGACCGTACTGTCAAATTGGCCTTTCTGTTGAAGACCAGACTGGACCATGAACTGTATAAGAGTGGGGACCTTGAGGATGAACTGGCTGATGAAAAAAATAAACTGGCTGATGAGAAAACTAAACACGAAGGTACCACTTCAGAGTTTGTGTCATACAAGAAAACGACAAATACAGAGATTGAACGTTTAAACAATGAAATACTGTTGCAAACACATTCATATGAAGAAAACATTCGGTCCAGAGGACAAAAATATGACGATTCTATCAGAGAGAATGAAATATTACAGCAACAGGTACAATCGATGTCTAAAGATCTACAAGAGAACAAGGAAAAAAGAGAAGAAGCCCACACCCGGTGCACAATGTTGAAAATAGAGTATGATAAATTAAAAGAACAACTAAAAGAGAGCACTCAATTCGAGGAAAATAGAAAACTCAGTGAACAGTGCACAGCGCTACAAACTGCAGTTGATTGTTTACGCAGAGAATTGACTGAAAGTAAGGTGGAACTGACCTTAACTAAAGAAAACCTCTTTAAAGAAAGGGAGAGGTGGGTGGATGTTGTGGCAAAGCATTCTCAAGGCATCACACCACCACCCCCACCACCTCCACGCGGTGATGCAGAACAGCTCACCGTACCTGTTAAGACCCGCCAGTCGGAGCAGGGACTTGCGTCCTCAACATCAACACCTGCACATGGATCACAGGTAAATGGGAATAGCAATGATGCTAAACTTTCTATTCCAATACCTGAACTCCAGAAGCTTTCTAGATACATTCAACGCTTTGAGCCAGGGCCGTTGGGTTCAATCTATACAAAGAACTACCTAGACTCTCTTGATTTCCAGCTGGGTAATTTTCCAAATGCTACTGCTGAGGATAAAATTGCGCTGATCAGGCTCACCGCAGACTGGCCTGTATATAACTTCATTGTTCGCCAACCGGACGCCATAAAAACAGATTACAAACTGTTGCGTGATACTCTTATACGAGAGTTCACTCCAAACATGGGGCCTGGTGGCTACCCTGATGCCGAGAAGGTCGTGCAAGGTAAGAAGGAGCATCCACAGGCATATTACCAGAGAATGTTCCAGGCTTTCTTTGGTAATCGCAATGAACCGGGCATGGAGGACGACGTAGGTTTTAAATACCTTTTCGGTAAAAACCTCCACCCTGATATAAAAGAGTCAGTTCAAGTGATGGCTAATTTCAGAGACAAGACCATCAAGGAAATGAAACAATGCGCCGTAAATGTTTTCGAGGCCCGCATGGAATGCAGAACACCCGTAGAGGTGTTCACGAGTGCGAGAGCCGACTCCCAATCGCTGGAACTGGAAGGGACGCGAGCACCAGCTCCCTATCCACCGACAGGCGAAAAGAAACAGACCTTTCACCCTGACAAACCACAAAGTGGGGGTGTCCGCTTGAGGAAAAACCCAAGGTGGCTCAAGCAAAACACGGAGGGTGAACAAAAGGATCAAAAGGGGGGTGCGCGTCCAACGAGTAAAGATTATGGGTACAAGGGTAACCCATATAACCAAGGGTGGTCCCAGCAGGAACCCCCGAACCAAGGGTGGTCCCAGAGGGGACACCCGAAGCCAGTCTGGGCCCGGAAGGGGCCCCCACGCCGTGGACCTGCTCCCCCTACCCCTCAAACTGAACAGTCCGAGACAGACAAAAAATCGCAGAAGTCCCGGAGGAAAGGCCGTAGCCCTCTGTCCCCAGAAGTCAAGGAGGAAATACGTCAGATGTTCGACACGTGGGAAAATACTAAAAATGAGAACAAACCCGGTGTGATGTGTAGCACTATCATTGATAGTAACTCTGAACATTCTAACAACAACAATGCCACAGTTGCTGGCAGTCACCAAGACATTGGTGGCCAGGATGCTGACAATCAGGGTAATGACAGTCGAATCGTTGACAGTCCAGAATGTGACAGTCAACAGAACGTTGACTGTAACCATGACTTCATTGCTACGGAGCCTGAGCACCCCTCGTCAGAAAAAGGGGGGGAAAGCTCACTCACCGTTGAAAGTGGCTCGCCACGAACTGAACAGTCAGACCCATGTGTGTCTGCACTAACAGTACTGATAAATGAAGGTCACACAGTCAGGGGTAGGCGTGATAAACGTCGGAGACAACCTGGTGAGTTCCTGTGTGACATTATCAGAAAGGGGCCCGCTAAGAAGGCTTACCTGTCCATCACGTTGGAAGGGATCCTCAGAAAAGAGGCCCTCTTGGATGGTGGGGCAGACATATCCGTTATGTCACCCACACTGTTAGAAGAGCTGCGGCTGGCCGCTAGCGGTGTTGACAGGGAAATACCCCTCAGAGAATGTGCTATAGTTTTGCAGGGTCTCTCGGAGACGAGTACAACCCTAACAGCTATAGCAATGGTTCACATGCAGATTGGTGAGACGACACTATACCACCCGGTATACGTGTCCACCGTTGACTCATGCCCATTTTTGGTTGGCCAAGACTTTATAAACCGCTTCGACGCGGTTATAGATTATGGCGATCAGACAATGTGGACCAGAGTGAGTCAACCACTGCCGATCGATATGCCTACACAGAGTAACACTGACCGTCTAACGGCAGGTACCGCGGAAGGCAAAAGGGAATGCTCAGACGAGAGCACAATCCCTGTGGGTGAACCTCCAACTACAGGTGAGGCAGTAGAGGTCCAACAAGAGAGCCCCCTCTGCGAGCTGAAACAGTTGGCACTCACCGAACACTACCTACCACAGGTAGTCAAAGGTGTTGAGATTCAAGGATCCCACACCGATGATGCTGTTCTGTCCCCTTGGACGGAGAAATCAGCGATCAGCCAAGCTTTCTTTGGAACCTTGGTTAAGAAACAGTTGGGTCTCGGAATGAACAAAAAGGCTTTCCGCTTCCCGTTAGACCCCAACGATAAACAGGTAATGACTGCTAAAGGGATCATTGACCTTAAACTAATCTGGAACCAACGAGAACTGGATCACCCGTTCCTCGTGGTCCCGAACTTACCACATACAACCTACATAGGCTCCGACATTTTGGTAAGATTAGGTGTCCGAGTGGACGTCAACAACAATGCACTGTGGTCACTAGATACAGCCACGAAGGACTCTCCTGTGTTAACCACAGAGAACCTTAAGGCTGGACAGACCATTCCAGAGGTCTGCCAGGTTGCTAACAGCCATAACACTGTGGTGCCACCTCAGGTTATGAACAAGCCGGTGATGATTCACATCATGAAAGGACAGGCTATTAGAACAAAACAGGCATGCTTTCAACCATCTCCTATGTTTTTCAACTTAGGACTGTCCATGGAGGCCACATGCCAAGTGACCCTCGACGGCAGAACCACGACTGTCGCTGTGTGTAACACGAGCACAGAAGAGGTACTGATCCCAAAGCGCTCACAGCTAGGATGGTTGATCTCTACTGATTTTCATGATTTTGAACTAAGCATTCCATTTCTGGGAGGACTCCCAGAAAACTTGATCCCAAGTCATCATTCGGGGCGAGTCTTGTTCACAAAACCAACACAGGCCATAGCTCTTTTCTCCCCCACTGAGTCCGACCGGGACATTGTCCACAGGTTCGGTTTCAACCAAGGAGAAAGTCTAGGCCCTCAAACTTACAGTGCACTACCTGTTGACAGGTTTTATGACACTGAAGGGGACTCACTGGAGCTCCCCAGAGAACAAGAACCGCTCTCATTTGCTTCACAGATAGACCAGGTGGTCGCTCAGGCCGACGCCTTGGAAACTGATGAAGACAGGGACAAACTTCGCAAAGTTCTGCTAAAATATGAAAAATCATTCTCAACTGACTCGATGGATTGTGGGTTGACCACGCTCCACACAGTGAGCATTCCAACCCCGCCTGATGCTCCACCTGCATTTGTCAGACAATACAAGATTCCTCTGGCAGCACATCAACCTATCAG